>DVRM01000249.1:0-11306 GCA_018232405.1 Junonia genoveva | reverse complement strand
AATGTAAGCATTACTCCCTTATAACTTCAGTTTTATCCCTTAAAATTTAATATTCAACAGCACCAGTTTTGACTCTAGCTACAGTTGTAATAAAAACGAACACATTATTTTTTACGATATTCTTTGGTACGATTGTATACAATTATATTAAGTATATATAATTCTTTAGTATTTCACTAACACCGGCTCAGTGGTAAGCCGGCTTTATAAAAGATATTTTATGCTAGATTCTCTTAAACCCGCTCTGCTGACTACAGTCGACATAGTTTTAACTGTCTCTTGTTGTTTTATTACGTCTACTCCGTCCTATTTTGAATTTTTAAAACTTTTTTCGTCTCATTTAACTTCATTGTTAATTTTTGGAATTATTTCTCATGTGTTCGAAATAGGTACTCTTTAATCAATTCTTCAATATAAGACTGTCCTCCTTTACGACATCAATAAATACTTTATTATGAAATAGTTGAACCAATGCTGACTATTTCCTCTTATATCGATTAATATTTTATTATCAGTCGTTTAAATATCTTGTAAATATGAAACAGCACATCGTCATTTAAGTTTCTAACTCGGAGTAGATTAAAAATTAAATATTGTTGGAAAGCGCTAATACCATGCAATTTTATGTGAAGCCAGAAACTAATATAATTTAATGTGTTATTTGATGTTTTATAATTTTTATTTTGATAATCGATTGGTCTTTTTAGTATAAAAGAAAAGGTATAATCAAAAATAAACTTTTACTGACCATGTGTAGATAAATAATTTTATAATATATATACAAGAAGACAAGATACCGAGAATCAAACGTGATGACGACATGGTATGCTTGTAATCCATTGATCAGGAAATCTTATTGACATCTTCGTTAGCTTGATTACCAACTCTGAGTAAATGGGAGCTAAATGCATTGATCGACTAATCAATATTGTTGCTTGTATTGTTAATTTTGCAAAATTCTCTGAATTATCCTTCATGAAATGGTATACACCTGTTACCTGCTTTTTATGTTTTATCTATTTTTTTTTACTATATTTACTTACAATTAGATACGTACAAGCCTAATTGTATCAAATAGTGAGAAAAATACCTATATTAATAATAATTCTACTAAGCATTCAGATAAATATACGTTCATTGAATACAAGAGCTTTAAATTGATAGTCGCTCCAACCGATCCGATTATAATAATCCAAAAAAAGGTACTATCGCAAAACCACGAAGATTATTCCCGTCCCGTAGCAAATAATCCCACGTCTTACCTCTAAATCACTTTCAGCAAATGGCCGACAGCTCCGGCCCCGCTGGACTTAATTTGAATATAATAGCTACAGTCTGTCCAGGGGCAGAGGTCCACCTAAATCTGCTTCAGACGACATCTGACTACGTAACGTTGATAAACTGCGAGACGGAAGTGTGTTGATGATTTATTTACATAAATTCCATCTTAAATCTCAATTTATTGGACCAGTCTTACTTGACCCCTCTCAGGCTTTTGTCATTTTGAAGATCGTCCGTCATATAATCCACTTCATTTCGCTTTTTTTTACTATAACTTAATTTACTGGCGCTTGATATTAATTTATGTTATTCCGCGTAATAAGGTTATTATTATTTTCCTTAATATAAATATCGATGTATATTAAAGGTCAACTTTATTAGCTCATAATTGCATCATTTACTAATAATCATTATTTTTTACCGTTTATGTTTCTTATCACATTAAGCTTGTACTGAATATATTTTCGCGATATCGTCTTCTAACACTAAAGTTGGTGGTAAAATGGATTTTTGCTTTTCCATTTTATCGTACAATACCTGAAAGAAAAGCAGCGTATAGCAATCAACATCTCTAACAAACCAATTTCTAGCAGCAACAGCTAAAATTTAATAAGTTCGGATGGAGCAAACACATTCGCAGAGCGAAAATTGTTCGCCTTCCTAGTATAATAAAATCTTTTCTATTTCAAATTACGTGTTTGCAACCCGCCCTAGGATTTTGTTGACGCGATTTCTTTAGTTCGTATAAAACCATGCGTAATTACTTCACACGTATTCGAATTAAACAAAACCACTAAATATCTTGTATTAGTTAACAGTTTTTTCGATAATTCTACTAGTAATAAGAATTAAATATAGCAGTTACACAATATACATAGCCTATTTTTATCACCAAACGATGACAAAGTTGCGAGCAGAAGTTAGCGGTAAAGAAAATAATATTAAGATATCCATTAACGTTTTTATAAAAGTAGACGTGAAAATACATAACGATATTTTCGCAGACAATATTCTTTTACAAAAAAATCTAATTATATCGTCTCTGGATAACAGAGAAAACAATCGAATGTAGCGAGCCAGACAGATATCAACTTATTAAGGTGTGTAGCAAAAAGTAAGAAATGAAGGGAAGCATTTTCAGTAATTAGACGATATATCCTCCGAGGATATTAAGCTAAATGACTCAATTTCCTGTCTCTCTTGCTCATGTCTGAAAAGAAAGAGACAGGGAGAGTTTAGTGTCTTATTGGTCGAACTAGCTTCAATAATTACTTCATTACGGAGATTGATCTGATTTAGTTGCTTTTTTTTCTTCTTAATTTACAATACTATTTTCGTTTTGAAAATAGAACTAGTTGTAAAACTTATTAGGTACTTCTAATACGACTTTGTAATACCGCTTGATACAGATAACTATAACAATTATTACTTTCAACCTTGTGAGTTTTTGAGTTATTTTATCTTATGAAACGCTGTTTTTGCAATAACGTACATATAACGCTTTAGTAGAAGCGTCTTCTACTTTTGTCCATTAATCCTTAACTCGTTATTATATAGTGGGTATAAGTACTAACTCGAACTGTATATGGCTTAAACTTGATTTTATATTCAAATTATTGAACATTTAAATAGGAATTTTTATTTTTACAGTGAACTGTAGATCATGTATTTATTTTGAACGAATTCTAAGTTTCGAAGTAGCCTATTAATCCTTGGAATATTTGCTATCTGCCCGTGAAATTCCCTTCAAAATCAGTCCAACCATTCCAGAGTTTACCCGAATCGAGCAAGACAGACAAAAATTAAAAAAAAAATTATTTGAGTTGACATGTATGGATTTTCCGGAAAAACAAATCACAGATGCGTGAGAGCGCTTAACAAGCGTCCAATTTAAGAACTTCGAATAATCTATTCGAAGTTCTTGAATTGGACGCTTGTTGAGGCTGACTGCCTAAGCGGCTGTTAATTAGCTTGATCAGTAACATTGTCTCGGGACATATTCAGAGAAGTATTAAATGATTGAGATACTGGTTTGGTATGATGGTTGTCATGGCACACGAAATTAAGAAAACATTTTATTATGATATAACATAAAGAAGATCGCTAAATGTGATGCGAAGCGCCAATCTCGATAACGATTGAACCCATTTCGTTAATATTTGAAAAAAAAAAATTCTTGAAGCACGATTATACTCCTTACGGAGAGATGCCTGTCTGACAAAAATGTATATACATATATATTAAAGTATATAATATATTATCTGCACATATTAGTGTGTAGTTATAAATATGTTATTGTAATAAATTGTAACAAAAATAACTTCCACTCAAAACTCTTTTAAAAGGAAATAATTTATAGCGAGACATTCGCAAAGCTTGATTATAATGGGTATTTTTATACTGCGAGCGTATAGTTAAAATAAGATGATCATGTGTAAAATGTTACACTAGATTCTTTATTACATTGTCATGTTTTATTCAAACTATTGTATTATACCTTATACCTCTGTACATAAGAGTCAGCAATGATTATTTTATTGTAATTTTCCTACACTGTAAATTAAAAATTGCAAATTCGTCAAATTTAAAGTCATTCATTTTATTACTTTTGAAAGCCAGTTAGACTTGGGTCATTGAAGAGATTGAAAATCTCAAAGAATATTCTTGCAATTAACTAGGAATAAAGATGTCATAATCAAAAGACTAAGATATTTCATTCCGGAAATTTAAACAATTCGCCCACACAAGAAAATGTAATTAAAATGATTTTCGCGGCAAGATCTACGCCTTTATTAGCCCACTGTACACTAGGACACAAAGGCGCTTTACGTCCTAATAACCCAAGCTATGTCTGAGAGAACGACCATTGATAAAGTCCCGGTCCTTACTGTGTCATCTTTACTTTGTAGGAAACAATTTTAGTCTTACATTTTCTGGAATTCGCAAAACTTAATTAAATGTACTTCGTCCAGCTCGGAGAATTTGAGCGTATTAAGTGCACTTTTATTGCTTAGTCTATTTCTATCTCATTTATAGTAATAGAAATTGTAAGAATGGATATATTCATTATCAAATGACACCAAAGGAAAATAGAAAACACACTACATTTGCTTTTTATTTTATCGTTGCGAGTATTTTCAGATACTGATAATTCGTCTATGGTATTGTTTGATATTATGTTGAACACCATGAACAGAAGTTTTTGATTGCAATTTACTATTTTTAAATTGATCTCTGCTGAGTTAAAAATAAAAGCAAAATATAAAAAAAAGTTTATAGAATGCTAGTTGTTAGCATTCTCAGCAACATAGTTATCGAAGGCTACACCGTACACGTAGATATTTTGCTTCGAAATTGGCAGTGGATTAGCTGTGCTTCAGTCTTGTCAATTATTTCTCTACGTTGTGTCCATCGAAACAATAAAAAAGTCAGCACGAAGCGAACTGAAAAAAGCAATCAAAACCGAAAGCACAATATTCGAACTAACATTTGCATCGGTGTCGATAATCTCCTGTTTCGTTGTCAGCGCGTACAGCTTCGCATTTCTGTTCCAATGGTATAGCGACATTTTCAGACAAATCTCAAAATCAGGATTTAAACACAGCCGTTCCCTTTCTTCTTATTCGGCTTAGTGCAATTTCGTTTCGTATACGCCGAGCCTGGTATTGCTGCAACAAATTAAATTGGCGACTTGGATTTAGAGGGTAAATGTTCCAATTAGTGTTTAGGTGAGTCCAAACAGTTTCCAGGCGGACAAACTAAATTGCCTACTCGAGACACCTGCTTCGATGTTTACTGAATTGGTTCGTGATTCGTCTTGATTGCGCTTGTTGATCACTTTAAAATTTTGGGACTTTGCATTGTATACTGTATACCCTTAACTTTTTAATTGGACTGGACCAAATCTAAAAGGCTCGAAAATTACATTTCTGTGATTATTTTTTCTTAGAAATACCCAAAGGCGATCCTATGAAATAGGGGACCAGAATCTGATAATAGTAGTCCAGATAAATAAAATAACGCGAAGTTAACCTTTAAAAAAATCGTAGTCCTTCATTACAGTTTATTATCTTACTAATAATACTACTATGTTTAAAATAGCTTTTAAAATAACGTAGACACTTAAGTTTTAACTGGGTTAGATAAACTTTCCAGCAAATTTTTAAGATTATTATAACGGCAAATGCGTTTAATTTTTTATCGTCATTATAAAAGCATTTAACTGAACACTATTATTTAATTCAACCTCAAATATGCTCTGTGAATTCTAGGTAATTAAATTAGTGTTCTATAGAATGATTCTAATGAACGTACAACTACAGACCGCATTGTGGTAAAACAGCTGAGTTATCAAAGATATGTTTTACAAACTACAATATAATATTTTATGAAAAGTATGTTTCATAGGCTTTTTTCCCAAATACTTTCTAATTTCGCCACGATCGCTGAATGCATATAAAATGCGGTCTGCGATCAAGGGTTGCGTATCCAACCACCTTTTCACGTCCCTAATTTGTCAGAACAATTCATCTCATGCTATGCGATGGAGAAAAACATTGTGATGAATGCTGTAAATTTTTCCAAGAAATCAAGTGAAATTTCAGATTTTTGGCAATCCGTTAGCTGTTAGAAATTCTTTTCTCGAAGAGTGAATTCTATTTACTTTTGATTTATTATGTTCAAAATATTTTACTTATTTATTTTTAATTTTTCTTTCCTTGTTCATCTTTTTATGTTTACAATATTACTTAACTAAAACAACTGTATTTTAAAATAAACGTTAGAGCCAAGAGTAGTCACATTCTCAATTCGCCAGGGAATTGGCGAAATGCCATCCTGAACCAACCTTCTTAACTTAGTACATTTGATTTAGCTTGCTTAAAGTCCCTGTCCGACCCTCTCATATCGAGAACGTTTCCAACATAAGAGCATTTAATCTTTGAAATACATTGATTCCAATGGTATATAGTTTGTTACGTATTAATCAAATATTTATACGTACTCTTCATTAGTTTCTTGGACAAACACATAAGTAGAATGTTTAAAAAAAAAGTTATTGTTATTTTTGTTACTTTTTTGTTAACTAAGTCTTCAGCTACTCAAATCTTGGGGGAAGAGATAGGTTATGTGTAATAGCGCACAATAAAAATTCGAGCGGAAACGGTTCGCCTTCGTACGCGCAACATTTACTAAGTGGTAGATGTTGTACTTATAAAATATTTTAACAAGTTTTACAAGTTAAAACATTAGTCTGGGTTAGCTGTACTAAATTAGAAATTTTATGATTACAAGTGTACTCAAAACTCAATTTTTAAAATCATCATATTTATAAGAACATTTTGTTCTTAAAAATAAGAACAAGACAAACATTAACATGTTTCGTCGTAGCTAATATTTTGTATCAAATGTACCTAATCACAGCACAGTCGAAGCTAATGCTGGCGCCAAACAATAATCACGTTTAAGCCGAGTATCGATATTTCACGGATAAAGAGATTACCGTTTGATGTCAGACCACGTGAAATTGTTATTGAAATTTTTATCGTCTGACATAAATGTACTGCGACTAGTTTTTATTCGATTATATTTATATATTTTCATACATGAAATGGAATCTTGCTACACATTTCTTAGAAAATTCGAATACTAGAACCGGACAATATGGTCCTGGAACCAATTATGACTTAAATGGCTATTTTGATGTGCTTTAATAGTTACTATGGTAAAGACACCTAATTTTTGTGGTATTACGAAAAATAGCTCCGAATTCGAAGTTATTCGAAAAAACGCCTTATTCTATATTTTTTTTTTGTTTTAAGAAGGATAATATATTAATGAAATCTTTATAGAATAAAAAGAAATCATGAATTGATAGGATTTAAACTTTTTCTAATACCTTGATATAACTATTATAATATGTAGGTGCCATTTTTCGAAATATCGCGGAATTAGGTGTTTTCACCTGCAGGTGTTTGGTGTGGCAGCTTAGTTCCGATAAATGTGTAAAAAAGGTACGATAATTTAAAATACATACTGTTCTCAAAATATTGCGAACATATTTCATTCTGTGACGTCGTAGTGCAAATTATTTAACTAAATAGTACGGGAGAATGCGGGCTGGGAACATTATCTATGATAGTAATATAACTATATCATTGAACGAATATAGTTATTCTATAGATTCCACGACCATGACCATGATGATGATGTTTAAAGTTTAATATTATTTGATCACGTGTGGAATAACACATTTTTCACATGTTGTTTCCTATTTAGCCAGATTTACTAAGAATAATCTAATATATATTTTTGTTAGTGGGTATTTAAAAAGATTTTAAATGAAAATTGCAAAGATATTTTTGTAAATAAAAATTTGTGTGTCTACGATACTTACAAGGAGAGTAGATATTCTTTAAATTATAAACGATAATATTATAACTGACTATAATGGAAGTGAAAACTATTTGATGTAAACTCTTAACATTTAATCAAAACTTGCGATACAGCGAGATTTGGACCCGCATCTCTGCCAAACTATGGCATACCAGCCAGTTAAGCTGTGGGTCGCTTCACATGCTATATCGAAATTATCAATTTTACGCTAAAAACTTTTCATAGGATTAATACAAAATAATAAATAAACAACTATTCGACTTTACGTTGTCGGACAACACTGTCTATGACACTAAATCCTAATTATACGTTTGTAAAAACATTTTGATTGGAATCATCTAACGGTATTTATAGATTAAATATCATTAAAAGACATTTCAAGAAGCCAGACATTGAAACCAATAGTTGATATTTAGCGAAATAGTGGAATACAAGGTAATTATACTCAGGTGAAGGCGGTATACCAAAAAGTATCTCCGAACGCACGTAACACCTACAGGAATGCCATTTATTTGCCTGTTAACTACTTGAATGCGACCTAAGCCATTTCGGTGGTTTGATCACTTCGAACTCAATTTATATTGTGTACGCTAGGCAATACACTCTAGCATGCTGTTCAGTCTAAACTACAGATAAAACAGACCTTATGTTAGAGCTACATTTAGAGAAAATGACCTAGCCTACTATGTAACGTGAAAATGAAACGTAAAAGAGGAGGCGCCAAAGTTTTAACTTAAATGTTATGGGGAAAATCTCGTACAAAATATCGTATTGTGAATAAGTATTTATAAGCAAAGTAATATATACTGCATACCTATAAAGTAACACAGCCCGTATATATCCCTCTGCTGAGCATAGGCCTCTTCTCCTATTAGGGAGAAGATTAGTATACCTATAATGTTGACAGTATTATAATAGAACTAAACATTATAATAGCTCATATAATATAAGAGCTTATATCACGAAAGCATTAGTCGTGGATCAGTGCGAACAATTGTCGGGTTTAAGCTCACAAATACACGTAACATACGATCTTTACTTCTATAGCTTTCGTACTAAAATTACTATGAAAATTAATTTGTCTATCCAATTTAAATAAACGGTACAGTAAAGATTAAGAATAACCAAACGTGGTAATGGATAGATGTATGTAGTCTTCTTTGTGACGTCAAATGGAAATGTACCTAGTAATGGTAAAATATTATATATTAAGGATAGGACCATATATTGTAAGATTATAACATTAGGCATAATTACATATAGCTGCAACGTCATTACAGCTCATATAGTGTAAGAGCTAATGTCATGAACTCGACCACCATTAGTCGTGGGTCAACACGAACAATTATTAGACTTAAGTTCGAATTAAAAAAATCGCAATTTTACACTTTAATAGATTTAATACTTATTTTATAAATTTAAATGTAACTTTGTTTATCTTTTTGATTTTATTTGATAATAAGTTTCCAAAGTTTTCTCGCATTTCGCTGGAGCAAATTAGATGAACTTCGGTCTAAATAGATAGATTGGGCCAAATGTGATAGGGATCAAAAAGGGTATGAAATTTTCAGGGAACGTTTTACCGTATTGTGAATTAGTCTTTACTTACAAAATACACTATACAATAATTATAGCGTAATGACATAGTTAACATAAGGTATTATTGTATGGCTACAACGTCATTACAGGTCATATAGTATAAGAGCTAGTGTCACGAACTCGACCACATTAGTCGTGGGTCAGCACGGACAATTATCGAGTTTAAGCCCCGCATTAATAACGCGTAACGGGCTTTGCGCTTGACTTGCGGCCGCATGCATAATTCTGCGGCGGCTAATCGCTTCACTAGCTCTACGATTCACATTTAAACGGTTAGGGGATTGTTCAATTGAATGTTACTCTCGACTATTAAGATAATACGGTTTTATTTCTTTAACGATTTCTCTCAGACGCATTTCGTGTTAGACCAGAGCTTTGTAATTTATCGTCTTAAATTACCACTTGGTACCTCGGTTTGTCATGTCTGATAAACAAGCGGTGCAAGATTTATTGCAGTT
The DNA here is from genome assembly GCA_018232405.1 of Junonia genoveva. Taxonomy (NCBI): domain Eukaryota; kingdom Metazoa; phylum Arthropoda; class Insecta; order Lepidoptera; family Nymphalidae; genus Junonia; species Junonia genoveva. The sequence goes on along the minus strand of DVRM01000249.1, from coordinate 1,575 downwards.
GAATTTGCTTTTCTTTAACTTATTAATATAAATCCAGTGTTAAAATTAGAAAATTGTTATATTATTATTAATAATATATTCTGGAGAGTTACAACCAGAATCGAGTTAAAATACTGAAAAGAAAAAGGCAGTTGAAAGGTTATGGTGCCACCTATTACCTACGATTAGCGGAACTATTTGGTATACACGATTTGGTGGTTGCCTAGTGACGGTTGTTGATGTCAAGACAGAGGAAATAGCGTAATAGGGATTATTATGGTATGGAGCACTGGAATAGAGAAATGTATAATGAACATAATATGCTATTTTCGCTGATTTACTTACTCGATCTCTATCTCATGATATGCGGAAAATTATTAAAATTAACCCACTACATATATTTTTAGAATGTAAAAATTCAAATTTCGACCCTAGAATCTGAAAATGCACACTTTTTAAAGTATTTTTAATTTGAAAATTATCATTTTTATGGTTCCGTTGTCAAAACGGAACCCTTATAGTTTCCCCATGTCCGTCTGTCTGTCTGTCTGCGACTTTGCTCCGAGGTGCCTAATATTAGAAAGCTGGAATTCGGCATGAGCATACATGTAAATCCCGCCTAGAAAGTCGTACAATAAAATCTTAAAAATATTTTTTGTTGGGGTGTCTCCCCCATATGTAAAGTGAGACCAAAATTTTATTCTCATTTCTCTCATGGTATCGTTAGATAGGTCGTTGAAAAATATTACAGGTGTGGGAAAACCATTTTTCAAAATGAGGAACGGTTTCCAAAATATTAAGCTTCAAAGGTCAAATTTTCTTAGAGTTAAGTGTCCCCCTCTACCCATTAAACTACGGCTTCTAAAAATATGGAAAAATTCATGATAGTAGAACATATAATGAATTTAAAAGGAAAATTATCATGGGCCTTTATAGTTATCGAGATATACTCGATCAAAGTCAAAATATAATTTCGCCCAAATTTCATTGAAAATTATTAATATAAACATGTACAGAAATTAAAGATTAAATAAATAAATAAAATAGATAAAGGTTCGGAATCCTTCATCCGCGTGGCTCGACACGCACTTGGCTAAATATTAATTAAAATATAGTAATTTGCTTTAAAAATTATAACTGAAAAAAAGATTCTCGGTCGTTTATGGGTTAACATGTTTGACATATGAATCATTGACTAATGGACTTGGTGAAACTACATAAAAGGGTTTCATATTAATCACGAAACCCTAAAAATGAGCAACAACTAGTGGTACGTTGCAGAATTATTAGAGAAGGCGTGACTAAGTATTGCGCTGGGTATTATGACTAATGGGATGCAATATCTAGTATCATAAATTATAATTTAAGCTTAACGCTACACAACGGATTTGTGTTTACGAGAAATGTAGGTACATAATTTATGTAATATTATTATCAATATAATACACTAATTACATTTTAGGCACAAGACTTGTGCATTATCTTGTATCAGTTGCGTTTCTTGTCCGATATATCCTTCCGTCTACTACCACAGTGTCTGCGAGGATCTTAGCTATAGTCCTGAGAAGTCAATTCACGTGTACGGTCTCTTGGTTT
>DVRM01000248.1:0-11325 GCA_018232405.1 Junonia genoveva | reverse complement strand
CAAATGCCGACGCAAATCACTATTTATTGCTCACTGCATTATTTCGCAGCTATTCGCTCTGCGAAGATTTAAATGGGACCGCACGAACCGTCAATTCACCTGCCCGTCAGCTGCAAGTGATCATTGACGGACCTAAGTAGGCGGTGTGGGTTCTTGTCCTGATTTCTATACAGTTATGACAATGTATGGGTATGATACTACGCCGCCTCACATTCCAGAACTCGGATAAAAAGTCGCTAGCTGTTTTTACTGCGCATAGCGAAGAAAATAAGAAGTCGTTTGAATGGTGGCTCAAATTGGAAAAGAACTTCAAATCTTGGAACCTCGAGGCTAGAAATGGATAAGTGAATAGCAGCTAATTTGTTAAAGTGTCGCTGAGTTCGCTGCGACTTCGGAGGTGTAGACAGGTTGTCTTATAAATATTACAAGTTGAAGATTAACATCTTCAGGTGGGCACATAGACGACTTGGTACATTTAACTTAACTGTCTTCCCGATATAATCTTATGAACTTATGTTCCGCCATAAAAGGTCTGATGAGTTTCACAAGTTTTTTCTTACGTTTTTTGAAAGAGCGATTAACACTAATGGTTTAGAGCTCAAGGTTCGTTTTTATTTGATTTTTTTCTTTTTAGTATGCTCCTTAAATGTTGTGAGATCGAGCAGAGAGACGAAATTAATGGTGACGGTAATTTTAATTGCTTTTTTAAGCTGTCATAATGTTGCGTCCCTTGTCAAGGATGAGATTTTATGGCATTTTAGATGGAGGAGCCGTGTTAATATTTATGAAAGATGGTAGTTATGGTGCTGGAAATAATTTGATAGTCTTGACGAAAGATAAATTTACTGTGTTAAAACATAAAAAAGTGTTTTTATTTTAATATCCTTTATAAATAACAACAATTATTAAAAATTAAATATTTGAATATATTATCATAAATTAAATTGATTTATAAGATAAAAACAGTAAGATAATAGTCAAATTAGATAGCGTCAAACCACTTTTACAGACTTGGAAACAGAATAAAGATGTAAAAGATAACGCATTGCCTAATTCATGAATTCTTAACTAATTTTTATTAATAAAAAAATTAAGGACTTAAAAGACGCAGCTGAAAGAAAGAATAAAGCTCTATAAAAAGAACGAAAGAATCGTTCCTTAGTTCTGCTTATAGCTTATCTATTACCGACTATAAGGAAGTTGCTAGTTTTACAAAAACTGCACTTTAAGAGGGAAAATTAATGAGCAGTTACTGGAAACACCGCGCGGAACGAGTTTGATGAATCAGTGTGATAATTAGATGTGTCCAAGATCAGCTAGATGAAAGTCAACCTTGAGACTGATTTATATGTAAAATAATTTATTAGTTTAATGAAATATGACAAACATGTGAAATGTTCAGTGTTGCGAATGTCTATTGAATTATCGAAATATATTGCTAAACTCAAAATTGATATTGGATTGGGAAAACGATTATAAAAATGTGTGATTGGATTATCTTCATATGTTTACTTTTTACGAAAAGATTTACTTTAATATAAATTTTAAAATTATATTGACACGATATTTTAACCCACACTTCGAATGTTGCAACAAAGTTGGTCTGCCAATGACGTACGTGTTTGCACGCAGTTGTGAAAATTTAAATATATTTTTAAGGATATACATAAGTCATATAATTTAATTTTGACGAAATACAGCAAGAATATTTTGCAAAGGGCTAACAATCACTTTCTATAAAAGCTATTTAAATTACAAATATTCAAAATTGTATTGTTTTAAAGAAAAATTGCAAAGAATAAAATTTTTCCTTGTGAGTAAAAATTCCATTAAAAAGTTAAAACACTAGGAATATGTATGTCTCGATCACATTCTGACAAATTTTGAGTAGTAAAACTGCTTAATTCTCTTTACTCAGTAACAGATTGGAACTGGAATCAAATCTAGATTAAACTAGATACCAATGGCGACATTGCCTCAACACAACTTTTTAATTAAACTCGCAATGGATTCGTTGAGTAAATCGTGTGTGCCCTAGTGGGGTAACACTTGAACCTCACAATAGGTCTGTCGTAACTTGTCTCAACAATTTTCTATTGCGCGGGAAATGCCTCAACATTACTGCACTTGTATGCAATTTGTTACATCAGTGTAGTTCATGAGATATGAGTCCCAACTATTGTTTAACTATTAACGTCTTCAAGTTCCAAATTGTTAAAAAAATCTCGAAAAGATTGGCCTACATTCTCTACATGGAAATCGTTTTAAATACCGAAACAAATTATGAACATAAAAGTAGGATTTGTGATGTTAAAAGTATACTAAAACGTATTAAAATACAGATTACAATTAAGACTTAGTATAACGAAGTGACAATTCGTAAATCACTCCTAAATCGGCAGATCATATATTACGGAAGCGTGCGCAGGTGAATCGCAGTGGGTGCGCCCGCGCAGGCGTAGAGCATCGCTTGCTCAATGCGCCCGCATTCCAGCGGCGAGTGCGGGAGCGGACGCACGTGTACGTAGCCTCGCTTCAAGTGAGATATTTTAACTTGAATAATTAATCGTGTCAGACGATTAAGTAAACTCGATGCGGAATTTAATCTATCATCAAAATAAAGCGCAAATTATTACCACAAGTAATGGGATATTAATAAGAAATTGAAGAAATAGTTCAAATAGATCTATCATAAATTTACGTTTTGTGAACCAGGGCAGTAAATTATATTAGTTCTGTCAACATTTGTACTACTTGTTCGCTGCCGGCTAATTGCAGATATAATTAACAATGCGATATAATCAAAATTAATTCCTGCCCACACAGATAGGCGTTTCGAACTCAATTGATACCGGCCAATGGATTGCAATTGCTCCGGACATTGCTAAATTATCCCCTTCGGGCGGCAGGGTAAAGCACCGAATAATGTTTTCGCATCAAAACATTAAGTTTTGATTAAAATTCGATACCCCAGGCGGTAATTTGTTTCAAATAAATCGCGACATGAATATTAATTGTTTGAAGCACCTGCGCTAAATTGAATGGAGGAGAGAAATGGTTGGTAATTGTGCAAGGCGGTTCAATGTTACTGAGACTATTGAGAGATGGGTTAGCGACACGATGGTCATATTAATTTGGGCAAAATATATGTTGAGATTTAGGTCATAGGAGAGAATTCTGGACAGTTTCCACAGTGCAGAGCAAAGTTTTGCAGCAACTTGTGTTAACAAGTTGTGTATGTTGTATGCATAATAACGTTTAACAGTTCCACATGATCAGTTTTATTTAATTTGCGTCAACACCGAAGTCCCTGTAGATTTAGCATAAGATGAAGTACCGGTAGATTTAGAAGAATGTCAATTCAAAATATCATTATCCCTGATACGAATGATAGATTGGTATTCAAAACTCATCCTATGTCTGTGATGCCCTGCTAATTATTACTTGCTATTATTGACTCAACATACGTTTAGACTTAACCGCAAAACGATTTGAAAAATTACTCCCAAATTGGCGTAACAATTACTTTTGTTCGACGCTCGGAGCGATCAGCTGAATTATTATGTTGGCGATGGATCCGTGACATTTGCGTTTCGAAATTGGAAATTAATTATTTGATCACGTCGCTCCTAATTGCAGTCGATACTGCAAGTACATTGAAGCAGGTCACAAGGCGTATTTGTAAGGCATCCTCCGCATATAATCCAATATAACGTACGGCTTCTTTGACGCAAACAATAGAATTATTCGCGAGAATCGTATTTTCTGCTGTTACCTCTGATTCTGATATTACATCACTTTTTTATGTAAGTGTATTATGAGTATCGTGTTTTTGTTTGTTTAAAATATAGAGGTTTTTAGTGTGAAGTGTATTAATAATAGTAGTGTACTTCAACGTTTTAGGGGGTTGATAAAAAAAGTTGGGTGGCCCAAAGGTTAAAGCTGTTCTACTAGGAAATACTTTACGCATTTAGTACATTAACATGGACTCGTGTATGGATTAACTGCACTTTTTCGGTCGCGTAGAATTTCGTCAAGAAGGTATAGTATTTGTGAATTAGAATATTTTGTTTTTTAGAATCACTGCACCATTCCAATGAAATGCCATTCACTAACAATGACATTTATAACAAATACAATTTAGGTACATTGTACGAGTAGGTTAAGAGAGCGATAAAGTATTCTAAAGTAGAACTCTAAAGTGTGTATTAAAAGAAAATGCATTTTATTTATCAATAACATTTATGAGATGTATCCTGTTTATTTAAGTTGCGATGATGTATGTGAAACCTGCTAATAAATACGGATTTGCGCTTAATCGTTTCCGCAGTACGTGCAACGGGATTAGCTTCAAACTCGCCAGACAGTTTCTCCTGCCAACATTTGCTTATTAAACTTGTAAATATACATATATAATTGTTACTTCGTGTTTTAATTGATGAATGATGTACGAAAATTAATAATAATACTATAACACTGATAATAAATTGTCTGGAAATAAATCATTCAGGATACACCAATGAGGGAGAAAAGTAGGTATATTAGAAACATATTTTTATAACGCGTCCTTATAATTTTACGATTATCTCTTTTCGTTTATTTTGATCACACAATATAGATATTTGTTTTCGTGTATTAGTATTGAAGGTCAAAGTTGCACCTACACTCTGCAATACCATCCGGTTCCGCATATAATTATAATTTATGAGACAAGTTATAAAAACAACTAGGTATTATGTAGTTTAATTGCTTAGAAATGCCAATTTTGACTGGAATTAAGCATTCCTCCCTAACTCACTTGAAAATTCAGCGATGCTAACTAGGGTTTGAACCCTCGATCTTCGGTTTAGATCGACGTCCTCTCACCACTAGGCCACCTCGGCTCATAAAGCCACTGTCAGGTTTCTAATATTGCGCCCCTTGCCGCATAAGACATCATCCTTGTCTCCTGGCTAGGAGTAAATGTGGGCTATTTGATCTTTATACGAAATCTGATCTGAGTTTTTTCTTGAGCAGAAATTAGTGGTTTTAAGATAGTACAGATACATTTTTCCTTAAGACCAGCACTCGCAACATCTCTGATATTGTCAATGAGCGTCAGTTAATAAAAAGTATAATTTATATATTAGTCGAGAGCCATTGCATAATAACGTGACGCATTTCCTTAAACTTCCAATTTTTAACGACTGATCGCTAGAAAAAAATTTACGTAATACTTCCTAAGAACCCATCTATCCTCCAGTGAGATTTGAAAAGATTTACCTTTATTCTCCTCGCCCATAGAACACCGTACGTAATTAATGGACTCGCATTAAAATAACCCAATCCTCGTCACTAGGCAATGGAAGTCGGACGTGTCCCGCGTGGTGAACCTGGACAGCCAGCTGTGGTCGCTAGTGGAGGGTCTGCGCGTGCGCCGGCCGCTGCCGCCAGTACGCGGCGCCTGTCCGCAGCGCTGCGAGCCGCTCGTCGTGCACGTGGCCGTGAGTACTGTGAACTAGCACACTGTGTTTCAACAGGGAACTGTCTGATGTAGCAGCTAATAGAGCAGATGTGCGTGCGCCGGTCGCTGCCTCCAGTGAGCACACCGATTTGTAGACTTTAACACAACTCCTGGGTGGCCCTATGGGATAGTCAACTTTATGAGATCTAGCAGGAAGCTCCTTCTGTCTTTGAAACACAAATTATAGTCAAGTACGAAATTTATTGAAAGATCTTGCCTTAATTTATTGCTAAATTTCAAGTGGCTAAAAAGTCATTACGTGTGTAAATTCTTATGTTCTACAGGAAGACGAATGGTGTATATCTACTGGCGCCGAGCAGGCTTTACGTGAAAATAGGTAAGTTATTATTATATTTATTTCTAGTACATTTTCAAACATGTTTATAAATTGATTAGAGATTAAATGCAATAATAACTATCTATATAAGACAAACTTGTAATGGTGCGCAGGCGCAGTGCGCGTGCAGCTTTGCGGCGTCTGTCGCGACCGCGTGCGTACGCGGCGCGCGTGACATCCGTACTGCATTCTATGGCCAGGTACTTTATTATTACTTATCTATCATGCCCTCTAATAATGTATATTGGTATTTTATGCATAAATCTTACATTTATTTATTATTATTGTAATTATCAAAAGAAACCCAGATATTTTTTGAAAGGATAATTTCTTATATTCTTATAAGCGACATTTCTTTAAAAGTGGAATTTTACAGACTATATAAAACTGTATGGATTATAATATTTAGGCTCAGATAAAATTTCCTATATATCCTGTAACCATTTCACGGAAGTGTATATTTTGTAGGCATGTGACAAGCGCGACGAGCGCAGAGCGTGTGGCGGACTTGGCGTGGCGTGCAGCGCCGCAGGCGGAGGCCTACGCTCCTGCGAGGGACACACTGTCTGCACTCGTGACTGATCTAGCACAGGTAAGTCATTTTTCTTGTGTTATGTGCAATAGAAGAATATCTGTCTATCTATCTCTTTCTCTCTTTCTCTTTTTCTCACTTTCTCTTTTTCTCTCTTTCTCTTATTTTTTTTTGGACTTCTTCCTACATTTTTGTCTTTTACACCAAATTGTATTACATTTTTAAAAATGTGTAATTTCGTACTCATTTCTCTTCTTTCCGATAGGCATGTATGTTGCGCAAAGACAGTATTAAAACAACATTACATCATTTATGACAACGAAGTTGATTAATTTTTAAGTTGCTTTTCGAATCAACCAAAACACCATGTATTGTTTAGAAGGAACACTAGATAGTTATTAAATTAATATATTTTTTATGTTGCTATATGCATTAGTCGTCTAAAATAATACCGTCACTGTGTCCTCAGCGTTGGTTCGAGCACGACAGCGCGCTCGCCTGCAAGCTCTTGCGTCGCTGGAGCGGCGGAAGTATGGTCCAGCAGCAGCTGTGCAGCGCGCTGGTGCGGCCGGCGCGGCTGCTGCCGGCGCGCTGGCCGCAGCTGTACAGCGCTGTACTGGCGCTGCCGCTGCCGCCGCACGCCGTGTTCAGTTATCTGTCCCGGGTATTTAATACTTTAATAAAGTTTTATAGTATAAAACTAATATTATTAGTATTTTGTTATTTTCAAAAATTTTAAAAATAAAATATTTTGAATTTGAAAAAAAAAATTTACTTTTGCCGAAAATTAATGAAGTATATGTATCATAGTCAAAGCATGGCCGAAAAACAAATTTCCAGTAACTTAATAATGTATCAAATTTTTTTCACAAAATAATAAAACATCAACCCTGATATGGTTTTGAAATATTCGTAACTAATAATTATAGCATAAATATTATTATTACAGTTTGATATGAACCACTGGGCTGACGCTGTGGACACGTCAGCTCGAAACGAAGTACTCGAGTCACTCGTCAAAGCAGCCATGCGGATAGGACCAGCACCGGAGGATCAGGACTTGGTTTTATTGGAGGTAAATTTTCAAATACTTTATGATAAATTGGTTATTTTATTTTTGTTGTTTGGCGCGTTTTGCAAGGGTAATATAATAAATTAGAATTATATTATAAGAGCGAACCAGAGTAGTCTTTCTTAGACGGAGAATGGAGCCTTATCTAACTAGTCATAGTATTTCTTCGGGTTTCGAACATCGCCGTGGTTGTATGAACCTCAACGATCCACTTGCTAACCACAGCCGACCGACGACACATGCGTACTAGATCCTACACTGTAGTGTTTACAGTCCGCTGCTTTTTATTTCAGTCCTTATTAAATTAGACTACTGACAGATCTTTTTCCATTGATGCAATGCCATATAATTAAAACTCTTCTAATATTCCTGACAATCTACTTACTTTCAATTCTTTATGTGTCTTTTACTAATTGAAAATACCCTTTTCCTCCATCAGCTGCTAGGCGTGCACTCAGACATAATTTATACTCTTCCAAAATTCCTAACAACTATTTACTTTCAATTCTTCCTTTCAATGATTGAAATTGCCCGTTCTTCCCCTAGCTGCTAGGCGTACACTCAGCAGCAATAGTGCGCTCACATGAGGTGTGCGCACACGTGCTCCGCTGCGCACGCGCATGTGTCACGTGCTCGCTACCGCCGCCGTATACAGCACACGTGCCCCGACTGGCTGGTGCTGTACGAGACCTGTATTTGGACCAGGTAAGACCGTTAGACCGTTAGACATAAGTCCATTCGACTGAGGAAGCCTTAACTCTTGCAGAACACTTTAACTGACTACTATCGAAATATATTCAAGGATAGTGAGTGATAGTGATTAATATTAATAATTTGGGACAATTCTTTTTATTTATTTACAACTTAGTTCCAACAATGACGTCTGCGTAGAGTAATTTGAACATCATACTTCTTTGTAAGTGACCCTTCAATATAAAACTAAGCTTAATTAACTATAAAACAGTCTTAAGTTTTAATTTTATAAGAGCTACAATTAATTTGGTTGGCTCAAAATTACAGACAGACATAGTTACTTTCAGATCTATTGATTTATATTATAATTCATACGGCTTATTTTCTGAACTACATAAAGGAGACTTAAGAAATAAGTAATAATTCTAAACTTTATCTCAAACGTTCTTCTATTATTGCTATATAATTATTTATTTCCACAGATCGGTCGTCTCCTCCACGATCTTGGCCTCATCTGGTGGGAGGCGCGATCGTCGTCCAAAAATCGTACATTGTACGCTGCATACGCTCCGCACTTTGCGGACACTTTGTACTCTCTGCTGAAAGAGTACGTCGCGGCTGCTGTTACAGCTACTTATGCGCCGGAACGAGGTTTGAAATCGTTTCTTTTATATATTTTTTCTGACTTACAGCCTTTTCTCCCTTTTACAACAAGAGAAAAATATGAGACCTAACTGAGTGAATATATTCACAAATTGATAGTGAAGAAAGTGACGAAATACATATTATAATTATATTCATGCCAGAATTTTTTTACAATTTATAAGTATCTTTAATATACATTAAGCACAAATAAAGCATAGGCATAGACTTAAACATAACTTTAGTTTATGCATTGTGCCCAACTAGTCTTGGCAAAGACCTACTTAAATTTTAAGCTACAGTCGATTTCATAAACTATTACTCCTCAGTGGCGTACTGCTCATGGTCAGTGCTAGAGGTGTCGTGGTCACCATGGGTGGCCCCGCACAGCATGGCACCACTGCTATCGCCCACTGGCGACGAGTACGGGAACATGATCACGCGCTTCGGTTGATGCCATACACATGATCATGGAGGACTGTCCAGGTATAACACAGTTATGTAGAGCATAGTGTTACACTAATACCGGAACGTATTGTTTGTATAAATGTATCAAATTTTAAACGTGGATCCACTTCCATGCTTATTTTTGCCTGCGACGGTGTTATAACTAACTGTATTTATTGACCCTACAAAACTACATACACCTAGTAAAAATAAATCGAAACAATGAAAAACTATGAAGGTTACGTCTAAATTCAGTAATTTTGCAGGTAGTTCGGAAGCGGTGTTGCGTCTAGTATGGCAATGGGCGGCTCGAGCCACGTTATGTGAGGCTCGAGCTGATAACGACCTACTGTCCCGCCTGGCGACCCTTCCGTGGACTATCAGCTGGCTGCAGGCGGACTGTGTGCCTGTGGCGCTGCAGGTGAGAAACTATATTATATAGGATCATTTAATAGTTACCAGTAACTTGGTACAGGTAGTTCTGGTATGGCAGTGGGTGGCTCGAGCCACTCTATGCGAGGCTCGAGCTGGTAACGCCCCTGCCTCGCCCCTGTCTCGCCTGGTGACCCTTCCGTGGACGATCAGCTAATAGTAATTGTAAAACAAAGCATCATTCCTTAATTTTCCACTCCTAAAAGTGAAATATCTTGTTCCAATTGAACTGAATCAATCTTGTACGTATATAACGAAGAATTGATAACTTTCCCTTGTTTTGAAGTCGATTAAAGTAATTAATTGTTTATTTTTGTCTAATTTTCTGTTTGCCCTGAACCTTTAAGGGTCCGTGTTTCACTTTTTGACTATTCTAAGTACATAACTTCTTCATAAAAGAAAATATTAAAATATTGTATTAATCATCATTGGTCTATTGTAGAACTTAATAATAAATCTTTGTTCTATCTCCAGCTATGCGGTATCCTAGACCAGGAGACGAGGTCATGGTTCGGCGAGTACTTACGTCACGTGACGTCAGAGTGCTGGCTGCGTGGCGCCCCGGACGAACAATTGGCGCCCCTCCTGGCGACACTGTTGGCGCTCTTCACGGCCGCGCTGTCTGTTGTACCCGCTGAGGTAATAGACGAAGGACAACACGCCCTTAACTTGTTTTATGCAGCTGGTTCTAATATTGTGTTTGGTGGAAAGTTTTTAAGGAGAATAGGATCCAGGTCAGAAGAGTAACAGCTGTTTCCATAAATTAAATATTTAATAATCTTTTGAAGAATGTGTTTTTGGTTCTGTTTGTTTGTCCGTGTATTATTCTGTCTGTCAGTAGTGTCTCATAAACTGTAACACTTAATTACAATCGTAAAGTAACGACAACATTCAATTTAAGATCAATATATCCAATGGTATGTCAAATAATCTTTCAAAATAAGCCAAATAAATATGTAAATCTGTTTGTCCAGACCCTTGAAGACGCATGCCAGTTGCCCTGGCATCGGCTGCCAGTGCCGGCGCTGGACGCGGCGCTAGCGAGATACTTCGCCGACCACCACAATCCCTCAGTACCCTACCACCAGCTGCCGCACTTCAAGTACGTTTGTCACCTACATAATTATCTTTGATAGATACATGTAAAACTCTGTCTAGACTCTTACTGTGAGAAGTTTGTTTCAAACACGCCATGGCAGCGACAGAGTGATAAATAAATAATTGATTATGTTACAATGGTACAAAGTTACGATTATTAATAATAAATTATATATTACCTACAGAGTGATACTAGTCGCCTCCGGCTTGGTCCTCCATGAGCCGGATGGCGGAGCGTGCGCACACAAGCGCGCACTCTGCATATCTCAGTGGGTACGCGCTATCTCCGCACCCACACTCTCGTCGCACATGCCTCGCACACACGCTGCACCTACTGAACACCGTCACTGACCTCGGTGAGTTGTCTTGTATGGTCTGTGTATATGAGTCCGCCCTGGTCCTGCATGAGGCGGATAGAGCGTGCTCACACAAGTGTGCACTAAGCGTGTCGTAGTGTGTGCTGTCACTACACCCACACTCGCGTCCCACGTGCCTGCACACACGCTGCACTTGCTGAATACCGTCACTGACCTCGGTGAGTTATATTGTACAGTCTTTATGTGTGAAAG
>DVRM01000247.1:0-11334 GCA_018232405.1 Junonia genoveva | reverse complement strand
GAAACATTTAGAATGCTACATCATTTACAGACGGCAACAACATGCACAGTAAAAATTATAAAAGTATAACATAAGTTATAATATAAGTTCATCAATCGATTCATAGGTGAGTTACGTCCGAGATTAGATTTAGCGGGATCATGATTTTCTGTAAAAAAGTAGATATGGAAAAACCCTTTGTTGACAATAATACGCTTTGGTACCTCCCTAGCTCTACTCCTCAATTAGGTCAAGGAACGCACGTAATAACTTCCAAAAAATGGACTACTGTACAAAATAACTAGTTCAGTTGTAAGCTTGTTAGCTTAGAAATTATTGGAAGGTATTTTAAATTTTTTTGGAAAATGTTTTTTTTTTCGCAAAAAAAAACGAGCAAGATACAAGAATACTATAGCTAGGTACCTATAGTTATTCAACATAGGTATGTTCGACAAAAAATCGATGTTTCGAAAGTAGGTAAAGTGTCACTGAAATTATACATCGCGATTTTCCTGAAAATGTTAACTTATTTAATCAAAAAACTGCTATTGGCCGATTACGAACCCGGTTTGATTGGTCGATATTGGCGAAGAGGAGGAGTCGGGGAAATGAGGCGATTCCATTGGTGGATACGTGTACCCCACCTCACGGTAGTGGTGGGAGAAATCAACCCCATGTTTATTTTTGTTGTTAAAGTCAGTGAGCTATGAGCTTTCGATGCGTGTGCTGCATGTCACACACACTGTGCGTGTGTTGAGGCGGAACAACAAAATAACCTTTAAAACAATACCTTGATGTGTTCGTAGTGTTTTGTGGACTGTGACTGTTATTTGTTCAATAGAACAACGAATATTGTGCCTGTACAACATTGTACTGTTTCGGAGATGGTTATCCTGTAAGTACACACATCTATAGATACGTTATTATATGATTTTGATTTTATTATATAAAAATTGTATGGTTTTTATTTTCTTTCATCAGTGTTCTTTTAATATCTAGCCAATATGTCTTATAGGTAGAGTTATTTTAATTCATCAGAACCCTTAAAATTTGCACCTGTAGGTATGACTATTTGTGTATCATATAAACAAATTAGGGTAAATTTTTGGCGTGGGCTTATTGTTAACCGATTCATTTATTGTAGGTAGACAGCTTTTATATTAAAATAAACTTGAAGTGACAAAAATTCTTTGAATTGATTAAATTGATTGAATTAAAGTAAAATATTTAAGTATACCTTTAGGTACTACATATTAGCATCATTGTAAGATATATACTTAGAATATAAAGTAATATAATATATGTAATTATAATATTAAATAATAAGTAGTTGTTTTTATGCAAGTTTAATTAATAAATCTAAGTATATATAATTCAGATGAATGGTTTCATTTCATTAAAAAATAAAACTTTATGGTTATATATTTAATGACTAGCAGTTGTCTAACGTTTTCACACCTTGTAGACTCTTTCCGGCTGAAAGTTCATAAAATCCTTTCATACTTATTCCGTAAATTGTACCTAGATAGAATATTTATTACTTTTGTTTATTTATTTAACACAATAAATTAATATGAATTTGAATTATGATACATTTCATGTCTCTAGGTCTCGACAGACGACAGACGTCATGACGAGTCACTAGATTAAAGTAATTTACGTAATGCTAAAATAACTTAAATATCAAACTTAATATCAAAGTCATAAAAGCCATACCGATATTTTCGTAAATAAGTAATTATTATTTTATTTTTTTAAAGCCTTGAATAAGTAATTCAAAAATAATGATTAGTAGGTATCTATTTACCATGTTACCTAATTAAGAGCTTTTTAAAATTATATTATTTAGTAGTTGCTATATTCTCTATTGTTCATTCAAGCAACATGAAAAAAGCCTAGAATTCTCTAGAATTTTCTAGGTTCGCTTAAGTTAAAAAAATGTATAAATTTTTTAATTAATATAAATTCTATATTTTTAAATATCCAGAATGTACATATTTTCATATCGCATAATTTTTTTTTCAAGTAATTAATTTTGCATTAAATATGAATAACAGCAATAAAATAATGACGTGTAAATAAAAAGCTGTAATAAAATGTTGTAAAAGGCGGAAGTACCTCCAAAATACACAAACAGCAATTCGATAAAAGGTCAAAGATGACATAATATAAAACTTGTTATTTAAAAAGTTCCAATATATTTATAATCTGTTTACGTGAAGTGGTAGTTAACAGGCAAGCTGGGGCGAATTGTGGTAGGTGTCGGAGGGCCGGCAATTGGATTTAATTGAAGCCCATTGAAACCGTGACGCGCCTATTGCCTTTGAATAATAGCGAGGATTAAGAACTTTCATTCTAATTTACGAGGAGATTTAAATGTTGATACTATCTTTATTTTTAATTTAATTTTATTTTATTTTTACTTCTATTTTTATAGCAATTTATCTAAAAGCTTTTTTAGTTAAGCATCATAAAAAAGCATGTTATGAAATATATATAAAATTTAAACAAACACAATAATAAATATACCTACAAATAAGGAAGTCAAGAACATTTCTTAACTAAACCCAATGGGATTAAGTTACGAAAATATTCTAAGATTAATACTAGCAATAGCAATTTATAATAAAAATACATTAAGTAACAATGCATAATAAAAAAACAATGAAATAGAAATACATAGCTAAGTCTCTACATTTGCCAAGCATTTATTATAAGAATATAGTCAATATTTAACTTAACGGTTTGTTTATCAGACTCAAGCAGCAACGAATAGCGGCCCCCGTGTTTCTTTGAAGGAATTTCTTTTAAAAAGCGATTTATCCAATTAACGTCAGCCCTTCAGAAGGCAATTCAGAAGCAATTGGCTCAACGAGCTTGTGAGGGGAGCTTTCACTGGTGTTACATACTATTTAACATTCGCTACGTATCTAAATTGGAATGGTACATGTAGGCCGTTTATAAACGCTTTACAGTCCTAAATGTAGTAATAATAAATAATATTTAAATAGTATATTTGCTACACATTTTATATTAATAACAAATAATTAAAATGTTTTAAGAACTTCCTTATATTTATTTTAAGTTCATTTAAATATTTCAAATAAATCATTAAAATGATTTGATTTACCTACGTCGCTTCGAGTTAAAATATCAAATTAGACGCGATAGCCCAATAATATACACCGAAAATTTATTCTAATAAACATTAAATAGGTACCTATGTAATACCTAACCGTCCTGTAAAAGGATAGAGCTTCAAAAACAATAATAGGTAATAAGCAAATATGTCCATCATCTAATGAGAACTTACATTACAGTACCAGCCGAACGGATATGTCAGAAGGGCCATCAACACCGGAATGGGACATCAACGACGCAGTGGTCCCCAGGGTCACCAGCTTCGACACCTTCGGTGAATGGTGCGACGGCCACGTGCGCCGCGTCTACCCGCCCGGCTGCGAGGAGGCCCGGAGACACGCCTCGGGCTGGGCCATGAGGAACACGAACAACCACAATGTGCACATTTTGAAGAAGAGTTGCCTTGGCGTGCTGGTCTGCTCCACAAGGTGCCGCCTGCCCGATGGTTCGAGAGTCCATTTGAGACCCGCGATATGTGACAAAGCGAGGAAAAAACAACAAGGTAGATACGTGTTTTATTAGTCGTCTTGTTATTTTTCCTTATGTTAAAATAAGTAGATATAATAAAACCAAAATTCTAACTGCAGTTACGCCCACATCGGTTTTACTTTGTTGTCATCACATTATAGATCTACTCACTATGTTGGTAATTGGTTGTATTACATACCTACCTATTGCACTGGTTTAAATTTAATTTCAAGTTTTATGTAGTTATAAGTATAGTTAAACAATAGATATTTACGACAGTATTAAAATTATCGGAACAATTTGAAATCCACTACTGACATATTGTTTTCCGACTCCAAGCTTATCCTTAATTTCTGTTCCAGGTAAACCATGCCCGAACAGACTCTGTAATGGCGGAAGGCTAGAAGTACAACCATGCCGAGGTCACTGCGGCTACCCTGTCACACATTTCTGGCGCCACACGGAACATGCTATCTTTTTCCAAGCGAAAGGTTCTCACGACCACCCGCGACCGGAAGCTAAGGGGGCCAGCGAAGTTCGAAGATCTCTTGGTGCAGGCAGAAGGGTTCGCGGCCTCGCCTTACTACTAGCCAGAGACGCAGCCATCGCCGACAAAATACTGGCAGTCAAACCGGACAAACACATGCAACAAAAAATCAACATCCACCCACAACCACCACCGCTTATTCCCGATAACCAAAGAAGTGAGTGTGAGTTGCATCTTTTTTTTTCATTTGTTAGTTAATAAAAATAAAGATACAATCTAGAATT
Source organism: Junonia genoveva (assembly GCA_018232405.1). Taxonomy (NCBI): domain Eukaryota; kingdom Metazoa; phylum Arthropoda; class Insecta; order Lepidoptera; family Nymphalidae; genus Junonia; species Junonia genoveva. Next base: position 6,975 of record DVRM01000247.1, on the reverse strand, counting down.
TTCCTAAAACTTTTAGTCAATGAAAAAAAATATTTTTTTCATATACCTAATCTACTTAAACCTTAACTGTATTTTCAAGAGAAAAAGCTTTTATTATTTTCCACAAAATAATACAATTAACATGTAATTTCATTGTTACAGTCCTTACCTGTACGTGTGGACCATTCGAATGTAATTGCCGATGGCGGTCAGAAACAGCGGCGGAGCCCTACGCAGCGGCCGCGTGGACGCCCACAGAGCAGCAGCCCTACACGGCGTACGTGCCGCCCACGCAACCGGCGCCGTCACTCCAACCGCACCAAACTTACGATCCAAACGCGTTGCCCGCTGACGACATTTTCCATCCAGAAGAAATTTTCCAACTGGACCAACCGATTCGGCTCGACTTTCCAATCGAGGAGAATACGCTCGAATCTCCACCCACCTTCGCGGATCTCAATAGCGAAAATTCAAGACCCGAAGACGCTTACTGGTTAGAATGGCAACGAGCTGCTGGCGGTTCGGAGTCTAGTGAAACACCTTCCCCTGAGCTGTTTGGTAATCACTACCAGCAAGCGGAATCATACTGTGATCAACAATCTTACGTCCATCAAACATATTACCCTGAAGAGGCTCAGTACTACCCCATGGAACACATGAGAGATCCTTCACCAGTCATGGAGACTCAAGACCAGCGGTACTACAGATATGGACAAGACTGTGCTCAAAATAACAATTTAGAAATGCAAGGGTGGAACTATTCCGATTGCGCCTTTAACACACACGAAGTGCCCGAGTGCAAACAATATTACGATGTCCACCCCTCCCAAACTGTGAATACATTTAGTTCTTTATTATAATAATATTTTTACGACTATTAAATTTGTAAATATTTGTTGTAAATTGTAAATAGATTTGTTATTTCATCTGTAACTATTATTTAAGGTTTTTTTGTGTTTTGATAGAAAAAATAATTTGTTCCTTTAAAGTTAAGGAGTCAATAATTGTTAATCAGTGCAAAGCTTAAATATTTTAGAAAGGTTCACTGAATAAATAAATACAAAATGTTTTTATAAAATCGTCTATTTATTGTATATAAAAATTACATTAAAATTGTCAATTTTACATTTTATTTTCTAACGATAAAATTGGTCACTACAAAATAGTCCATAAAGCGATCACACCATAGAAATATTATGCATATGCAATTGCAAGCCATCCCTTAAACTGTCAAACATAATGTTAACAATTCAAATATCGGTTGTAATTGCAATTTGCGTCCAGCGCAAATTCGATTCGGACTCACAATGTTGACCATAATTTAGTTTATCAACAATCCTTTATTTACAATAACAACGTTTATAACTTTCACCGATATTTTAATAACAAAGAATACAAAGATACATCTTATTGCAGCATCGTTGTTACGACATTAGCCAAGCGAATCCAAATACCTTGTTAAATCCCTTCCTCTTAACACGAGCTAACCGACCCTACTCCTTGACAGTGTCACGATCACTTTTCATAATTCATATTGCTTAACTGGGCCCTTAAGAGGTGAACAATTTTACCAATACAAAGCAGGCTTATCTAGACCAAAAGTTTTGTGATTAAAATTACGTCCTTAATAATAGGCCCTAATATATTACTAAAATTAATGTTGCCATATTAAAATCATTAACAAAGGGACTGGGGAGAGCACAGCACGCACTATCACAGCAGCCGGCAAAGCCGAGCGATGCCTCTAACCCCATTTAAAATGAACAAGCTACGTCTTGTTATCCTAAATTAGCTTAGAGACATTTTAGCCCCACGTCGGGCGCCACATTTTAAGGCCACAAACAAATTTTAACACGAAGCATGCTCCCGTTATTATACAATACAACAACACTGCTATTTGCGCTTCAATTTTCAAATTTATTATAGAATATAATTGCTAAAACAATTATCGGACGCAAGAGACTGTGCTTCGATTAATAGTAACAATTAATCATACTATGAGACAGCAAAATTCGTACTTTTATCTGAAAATACTACATTTAGTGGTGTGTCAAAACTATTTAGTAGTCGAAGAGTTAAAAATTGAAGCGAGATCGTTTGTTTAAGCGTTTTCATTCTGAAACCTACGACACTCCTAAAGAGAATTCTTACCGATAGGACCGAGGTCCGCTATATAACCGCTATGACTTAGGTATCAAGATAGTAGACTTATAAGGACAAATCTTAAGCATCAATGCACTAACTACAGCAGTATTTAGACACGAATTTTGTAAGAACAATATATTTTCCACATACTCTTCTAATAATATAAACGTAACTATGAGCAAACTAAGGAGATAGTGTTAATTTATATAGTATTTTTGTGCTATAATACAATATGATATCACCAATAATAATAATGTGAGATTTATTATAACTATATTCTTCTTCGATTTAATAAAACAATAACATAAGGAACTAACATAAGATTTACCACAACACAAATAAAAAAACGTATAAGTAAAGAATGAACGTCAACCGCAAAACAAGATACGTAAAGCTTTCAGAAAGACTAAATCAAAATTTGTACTATACAGAAGAAAAATTACACTAGTGAAAGCATTCGAGCAGAAACGTCTGCAGCAATTTAAATCCGAGAGGAATGAGTCTCTTTGATATCGCAACGGCTTGTTACGTCCTTTTTTTATTAAAAAAATTTAGACATAGTCTAAATTTTTTTTTTTTACCAAAAATATATGAAAATATATTTCAATTACATTTGTACAAAATAGACGAATGTCAAAAAAGATAAATTTTGCAATTTTGTGTTCCATGTCGTACTTTAAAATCATGGAAGACGTCAATTAGGTGGATACATTGATGATGAAATGTTACAAATGATACGCACTTTTCCAATTCTCACATTTCCGATATATTTATGCGTTAAAATAGAAGTTAGCGAATCGGATCTTGTCGAGTATATGTAAAACAATAAAACCGACTTTCGCCATTTACGTTCCGACCTTAACAAATCATAATTATTTAAAAACGAGAAAAAAATTCGTAAGTTTCACGATTTATTACGCACACACCGCAGCAATCACAAGATCGTAAGATAACCGACACAATTATATAATGTAGAAGTAAGGAGAACCATCTGATAACTGAGAATAAGTGTCCGCTTTGAACCGATATGCAAGACTAATAACTAGCTAGGATGGCGTTAGTGTAGAAGGAGTTAAGATGTAAAATTGATATTGAGGCTAGGAAATGTACAGTTGTACACATAACTTAAAAAATATATTTTTGACTGACATTTCATAGTCAAAAAAAAGTTTTTAATACATCATAGAGAGAGACGGATAGCGCCACCGACTTATTGCCTCTAGGAAATTTTTAGACACAAGAAATAGTTCTCCTTACTTCTTCATACTACATACACAATATCACAAGTTGCCCTCTCGGCCGCACTCGACCGCACTCGGCAACACTTAGCCGCACTCGGCAACACTCGGCTGCAATCGGCTGCAGTCGGCTGCAGTCGGCTGCAGTCGGGAGCGCGGCCAACACACGAGAGCTCAGTATATGTGCGGCCGCGCAACCAGCGTATGGGAGCTCAGTGTGTGCGCGGCGGCGAGGCTTGCGGGTGTCAGGGCGCCGCCTCCTCCGCCAGCTCCGCCTCGCGCGCCTCCGGGCCTGGGCAGCGACCCACGCTGCACTCCATGTCCGTTCTGGGGATGTAGCGATAATATGTTACCATTTTTTGCTAAGGGAACGCATCCGTATTAAATGGCCTATTTAGGGGGGAGGAGTTCTTAAAAGGAAGCTCTATGTACATGTTTGTCACGTAGTGTTCGATTTAGTGTCTTAAAAAAACTATTGTTGAGTCAAAAAAGTAAAAAGTTTAAACCTAAAGGTCACTAAAATTCATATTTGTAATATTACGTGACAAATTTGGGGGGTCCTATCGGTGATCATACGTGGTATATGCCAACCACCCTTTATATACATATACTACGTATGATCACCGAGAGGAAGAGAAGGAGCGAAATATCTTAAAAAATAGGTCACGTAGTGTTGGTACATTTTCTAACTGTTACACTTTACGTAATGTTTAATATATATTCTGTTCGTTTGTAGGGTTGTAATGCTACTAAAATCATAAAAATGAATTTTACAAATTCAACATTATTACTGCTACTAGCGATCGATATTCGGGTTGTGTTAGTTAGTATGGGTAAAATTGATTTTTTATTATACGAATAAATATATAGTGTCCCGATAGTCAACGATAAAATTGAAACGGATTATAGACCGGGTCACAATAGGCCAAATAACAAAAAATCGTTTTAGTAAGTACCTTGGTTACGGAGATAGAAGCCCTTTTGTGTATGCAAGATTAGAAAACTTTATATAACTTTCTTCAATGTTTTGAGTATCAATGTTGCGTAATGCGTCCGTCGTATGTAATATTTAACTTACACAGCGCTCGTAGTGGACATCTGCATCTTAGCGGACTGCCAGCGCTCGCTAGACTCGATGGAATCTAGCTGGTCGTCCCCAGGCGGTGGGGGGGCGTCACCCGACACCGGCGACTCCAGGTTGATGAGCGTGCCCGTCGCGACCTCCACACGGCTTGCCTCGTCCGTTGCGGAGCTCGTCGACTGGCTCGTGTCCACCGACTTCTGCATATCTGTGGGTAACTTGATACATGTTAAGTGATCGGGGTAGATGATGAACGTGTTAGTGATCGTTTGAAACTGAGGCGTTAGTTGCTGAAGGCAAGAGCTATTATATTTGAAGGGTATAGGGAAAGAACAAGCATTGTCACATTGAAAACACTCCAAAGTATATAGTACTTATCTTTCTACAGAGTAGATTTTTCAAAACTTCGTCAATATTTTGCATATTTGAATAGAGAAGAATTTGCTGATTCTAAATATGTATAAAAATATATAAGTAACAAAAAATGGCACTTAGACCAAATAGCCTTTCATCCGTCGATATGTTATAATAATATATTCTCAAAATCTCAGACTTTTCTTTGGATGAACGTAGCTTGTTTTTTACCTGCACTCTTTTTAAAAAGAAGCCAAAATAAATTCGATTGCGAACTTATGAACACAAACGGAAGGGTGAAAGGTAAAAGCAGAGACCTGGGGCATGCACGTAGGTCAACCACTTCTTGAGCGGGCGGCCGCTGAACACGGGCAGCACGCGCGTAGCGTCCGCTACGAGAGCCGCATCTGTGCGGGCGCTACGGTTACTATGCGTCACATGCTACACGGGCTACGAGGCTCTACGAGCGAGGCTCTAACAGTGCGACAACTAGTATGGCTAATAGGATACATTATAAAGCTATTAGATTGTTGAGTGAATTATAAAATGTTAAAATATTTTTATAGCAAAAAAAATGTTATCTAAAACATTGAAATTTTATTTATTTGTAACACTTTAGTTTGTATAAGTGTAAAGTTAAACATTGAATTATAGGAATATTTAATATGAGACACGAATTTAAAAAGTAGAAAAAAATATCAAAAGCTAGGAAATAGAAAGTTCTATAATTACAGGTGCAAACAAAAAGCACACTTATTTATATCTTTGTATGTCTAAAGTACAAAAGAGTAACTACAAAAGAGTGCGTTCCGCAGAATCCAGCTTACTTGCCAGAGTTAATAACATCTCAAACTGATATTTTTCAACGAAAAATTAAATAAGGCAGTTCGGCGTCTTGGCGAGGTGTGATTAATACCGACAGAATGCTGGATTGTATTTAAAAAAATAAGCACACTTGTAGGTATATGTCTTTATGGAATAATGTTCAGTTTCAATAACATATCTATCTGCAGTATTTCATAATTACAATAGATGTTGAGAAAAATGCTCAGGTCCCCTTCTTCAAAATTTGTTACGTAATAGATAGTTGTGACAAACGATTTTTAATAAGACCAGGATTTTTTATAGGATTCAACTGACACAGCTAGCACTTAATAAAAATCTATGCTAACCCTCCTTTTGTATCTGAGCTTCCCCCTTCCCCGTTAACTGGTTTATTTAAATCTCCCACAGTGATGTGTAAAGCAATAAAACATAAAAATGATCATTTATAATAGTAAATGGCTTCCAATCTAATTTATTCCAATATAATAATAATGTATGTGTGTCTGTGTGTTACCCTGCTTGTGCCTCTGGTCGCAGCAGGCGGGGTGCGGCAGGTGCGGCTTGAGCGGCTTGACGCGCACGCGGTAGAAGCGCGAGCCGCGGAGCATGTTGTAGCGATTACCGCTCTGATGTACAAATAATATCGTTTAAATAAAAGTAGAAAAAAGTAACATCCTGTATGTGTCCCACAGAACTGGGCTAAAGTCTCTTATCCTGTTTGGGAAGGTTTACTTAATCCGAACTACTGCGGGTCGACAAATAACCATGTATTAAAATTTTGTTTCAACACAAACAGATTTCCTAAGTATGTTTTCCTTCATCGCAGAGTACAAAATTAATTTTAACACAAAATAAGCACTTGAATACTCAGTGATGCGAGTCAGGTTTAAGCCAGGCCTTCTCGTCTCGGCTTCATCATTGAGGTAAGATTACTCTATTTCTTTGACTAATTTTGTTACTCTATTATGCCTTTATATAATAGCCATCAATTTTCTACTTAAAAAGTTTCAGCACAGAGTATTAAATTTTTAAATACATTTTTAAAAATATTTGTTTGAATATGTATACTTTTACCTTTTTAGCGTAACAGTAATCCTTAGATTCCACTGTACCGATGGCGTACAGTCGCCGTTCACTTTCGTTCTTCACTTGTATGCTCAAGTCTAGAGCGGGCAAGCAGTCGCCGTGAACGAAGTACATTATCGGCGATTCCTGCAATTTGAATTGTTTATTAATAGACTTATAACTATTAAACGTAACGTAACACAGCCTGTACATATCCCACTGCTGGGCATAGGCCTCTTCTCCTATTAGGGAGAATGTTATGGAGCTTAATCCACCACGCTGCTCCAC
>DVRM01000246.1:0-11336 GCA_018232405.1 Junonia genoveva | reverse complement strand
GGTGCGTTACATGTGGGGGAGGGGGGGTCTAAAATCTTTCAAAAATTGCGTTACGTAATACTTGAACGACCCCTTATGATAAATCACAAAACACTTAACAAGACTGAATACAAAAATCCTTTTTAAGTTAATTACAGTAATTTCCGATATCACTTTAGTTTCACAATAAAAGCGCTTTAAAATATACCTAATACCTAATCGGTCATTACCATTAGTTAGTTTTATTATAGATTTTCAGAACGACGCCATTTTAATGACAAATACACACGACGGTACCAAAGTATTGTCAATAGCAAACGTTGAATAGGTACGTAACTACACAAACGAAGTCAAAAGTTCTTGGATCAAAATAAATCATAGCACTATTAAATCAAATATAGGCTGTGAGGAAATTGCACAGAACCTCTCAAATGTATGGGACAGCTGAACCGGAACACGGGAGACAACAGCCTGCGGTGATCGTGAAACGCTATTTCAAATAAGCCGCATTAATACCATGATCGGGGAAAGGGTGAGAAAGGCACACGGGTGTATCATGGCGGAACTTTCAATTAAATGCCTTTAGTGAAAATATTAAATCGATTTTTGACTACACGTAGGTATGTAAGTACAGCACTATTGGGATGGAGAGATGCACGTGTACGGCACTAATGTTTGGTAAGCAGAGATAAATGTCAAGGGAGATATCGATTAAAATTGTTAGAATTTATAGACGAAATTTAAATTTGAGTATCAAATTTTGCTATATATCTATATATCTATAGATAATATATCTTTAAATAACGGCAACTTTGCAAATAAAGATAAAAACACATTTAGATATCACAATTTCTTTAATAACATACTAGGCTGAAAGGGCTTGAACCCAAAGCCGTAAAATAATTTATTTAAAATTAAAAAAAAAGAAACGTAAAATTGGAGATGCGAAATTTTTATGTCACTCTTTACAACATGTCATAATCAAATCTTTTGATAGACGTTGTCAATTAAACGAAATGACATTGATGAACTGACACTAAATATAATAAACATACAGTTAGCTAACATCATTATAAAAAAAAACCTCATAAGTACATAAGTAATAATAGCATTTAATATAATAGCCTTAAATGTCATATTGGCTATTACGCCGTATCAAGATACGAAGTGCATTAATTATTATTTATTATAAGTATTGCGAACAAATTACAAACATTGTTATTACAATACTAATTAGCGAATTTACGATCGCTAGTACATAATGTTCCGTACATAGTACATACTGAACACGTAATTTTAAACACTTTTTTTAAAATAAAGAAAATTTTTATGTATAGGGACATCCTGGTTAATTGCCATAGGAACAATTAGCCTGGATGACCCTAAATGAGGTTACAAATACCATTATACAATGTCAAAAACAATTTCTGAGTCATACTTGCAGAGACAGGTCGTCAATTTAATAATTATGTCATTGCCTCTGCTCAATTGTGTTTGTAGTTAGTACCTACGTTAATAAAACGAAATGTTAACTATGTTTAATTAAATTTAAAAAAAACCAATCGCTTCCCACGACGTCTTAAATCTTATTCTAGATTATTTATTATAACTCTTATGTTTCATTTAATTCTATTAAAATAATTACATATTTATTTTATTTTATAAAGCAAAAACATAGCAACTTTTTATTTAACTTGTTATTATCAAAGTTATTTATTACTTATACCGCAAACATTTCCGTACAACTTATAAAAAAATTTAAGCGCGATTCGACGAGAATGTCCGATGTCAGAGCTTTGAAGATCTTGTCAACTTCTGAAAAATAGGTTCGTACATATTGAGTGGGCTTCAGAGTTTACTCGAATAGTTGGCAGATAATCTAATTTATATCAGTACCTACACGTGCGTTACGGAAAATATATTGGTCTATGTTGATTCCAAATATTTTATTTTTTAAGTAGGTACGTATGTTATGTCTAATGTTTATTTGTCGTGTTGAAAGATTGATAAAAAATCAGAAAATAACAAATAACTTCGTGTCCAGCGGTAAAAATATTCATTTTTGTTTGGGTAGTATTTCCTATATAAATATTTAAGCTTTTTTTTAAGAACAATTTTTAAGAAAATCTTCGTAGATACCCCGACTTTTCCACTCACTAAAAAACCACCGCCCTGCAGTGGCCACCTTTAGCACGGAAAACGGAGATTCTGCGGGATCGCTTTTGCATCCGTATCCGCTGTTCCTCCCGAATCAATCTAAGCTTTAAAAGTTTTTAATATTTACAACGATAAATCTTTAAAACCACTAACATTTATTTTAATTTATAACATAATAATAGATTAGCTGGTGTACTAAAAATTAAAACTTTTTTTTGTAAACGAAACAAAAAGAGATAACAAGTTGAAAAATCACCGAAACTTAACAGTAATAAAACCAGTAAAAAAGTCAGATAAGCGTTACCGTCACGACAATATAGACCGAGTTAATTAAAGGATACAAGAACTGCCGTGCCGTGAGAACTGCGCGCGCGCATTCGAACCGTCCGCGACCTTGACTTGATACACCGTTTTAAATCTGTGTTGCTAGGCATGTGCCCGAATATCGATAAGACAGTGAAATTAAAAAAAAAGAAAGAAAAGCATGTTCATTTAATTTTTCTAAAACACTAGCAGGCTAATTTATTTCGGACGAAAATAAGAAAAAGAATGTAGGTTGGTAATTGTCTGAATTTAGTTCATTTGAAGTATTGTTTGGTGATTGTAGTATTTGCGTTATTTTTAGTATGTAGGTTAAATTTTTAAGTCATTAAGAAATAATTAGCGTCGATATATGAATATAAGTAAATCGTAGACAAGTAAAAGAGATGTGTAAAATATTTTTTTTGCGTTACATCGATAAAATAAAGTTTTAATTATCGATAGTAAATAAAAGAAACCTCTAGACTAGAATGCGCCGCTTAACAACTCGCAAAATCGCTAAATCTGAAGTGTAACGTTACAAAACTGGCCGCAACTGGATCACTGGCCACCGAACAGAATGAAAAAAAAAGAAAAAAAAACAAAAAAGTTGGCGGGAATTGTGTAAGGTTTCGCTCGAATTCAACGGGAAAGTTACCCTGCACTGAGTTCCATACTTTTATAAGTTCGTTGACACGACGTTAATTACACATTATTTTTCCTTCTTACAACTTTTGCAGTATCTTCCTTTATTATCTTATCCCTTTGACCTTTGAAATATGACTGCGTAAAAAGATAAATTTACAAAGGGTTCTTGTGTACATAAATTGAAAGAGGAAACATATTTCTAAAACGACTAAGAATTAATTAAACTGGTTCTGCTCAAAAACAAATAATTTACACGAGGGCAATTCAACTGCATACTAATTAAGATTCGGGCCTCACTTAAGCTTCATTTGCATACGTACATTAATAGTTGTTAATTTTAAAACAATAAATTAAAGCGTGGATTTTAATTGTATACAGTTATCTCAACTTCCGAGGTTAATGTTTGTATAAGTTAGTGGTCATTAATTAAAACCACGATAAAAATACGTAAAGCCATGTTATTAAATTATTTCATAAACTAAATGCAGAGACATTGAATCGATTAGCTTTCTCGATACTCGATACGATAACATTCACAGTCCATACTTTCCGTTTCGTTTCCGCTGTCTTTATTCCATCGATTTACAAGAGTGAAAACGTCGATAGTGACGTGAATCGTTAAATAATCGAGTAAATTACCTACTAATAACGCTAAAGGACATTCACTTTGAAATTTATCATCGATACTCGCAATCGAGTTAAGTTGGTACTCGACTTTGGGTCTGTTTATTGACGTGTTATCGATACTTTTTAAACAAAGATAAGAAATCGATTTTTTTTATTGCTTCAAGTCCTTATTTGTCGGGATATAGCACCGTTCTTTATCGAATTTAAACTTTGACAGTTTAAACGAAAATTCTACGGATTACGATTCCTTCAAAGAAACCGATTGAACAAGTTTACCGTTTACATAAAGGCGATAATGACCATAATTTATTTCTTCCGTTTGGTACGTATTTTTGTATAAAATAATACGTAATTGCTTGTTACTTTTGTTAAAAAAAAAACTTCAAAGAGTAGTTTGGCTAATGTGGTAGCTTGGCTAACAGTTTTTTTTTTTTTGTTATAAGACAATCGCCGTAGTTTCTGGTTTAGTACGAGAACGGCTTGACTGATTTAGGTGCAGTTTATGGTAGAGAATACTTTGTTTATTTACAATGGTTATTCCATTATTTGAAGAAGGCAATGTAATAATTTAGTATAAGTTAAAAAAGAGTTTTTTTCCAAGTGATATTTTAAAGTTTCGCACCATCTAGCGTCCAGAAGGATGGGTGGGGCAAGGGCGCCCTAGCTCTTACTGCATACGCCCATGTTTCTTCAATTCATCAATTCTGAATAAACCACCTCGGGCAAAATGCTCTAAATATAGTTCCCAGCACCAAAAAATAAATGAAAGGGGTTCCCACGCTACTTTTATACATTTAGTAGTCTGTTATTAACAACAATAATAATAAACTTGATATTAAATACTCACATAATACTACATTTAATAACTTTTTAACCTTCGACATTAAATTTTAAATTGTTTCATTTATTAATAAGCAATATTTATTGAAAATAAAAATACAACGAAAATGTCATGGTTCCATAATGGCAACAAACAACACTGTAAAGCATATATTTATCGATAAATAAGTACTGGCTAAGTTGCTTTAAATATTAAAATTAAATATACCTACCTAAATATTTTTAAAGATATGTAAGTAGTACAACATTCAAAAGAACGAGAAGGTATTCTTAAAATTACCACACAACAAAGTATTTATGTAAATCGTATTATATATTTTTCTTTATCTTAAAATATTACAATGATTATGACTTTACTTAATATCAAGAACATAGCAACCAAGTCTTGGGTTTGGTGTTTTACACCATTTTTAAGATTTCAGCCCTTTAAAAGTTCTTTCATCTAATTAATAGGTATATGAGGTTATATTGTTTAAATCCCGGACCTAGTGTTAGTGTTATTCATTAGTCACATTGCTCCCAAAAACTGAAGAAACTAATGATAATATAACATCAAACTGTGTTTACTCATTTACCAAAGCTTCTTAACGAAGCAAAAACCTCGCTACAAAAGTTAATAGGTAAAACATGAGATTAAGAGATGTAGTGTATAACCGTGGGCGGTGTTTTATAGGGCAGTCGGCAGTCAATGAAAACAATACGGTCACAACTCATAACACTTGGATTAGAACATTCGACTTGCTGTCCCATTCTGACGTCAATTGGCAGAGCTGTGAGCGTTGCGTAAAGTTACGCTAAAAAAGGAATGGCACCAAATACCTCTATATAAAAGATCAAAGAGCTATAAAGTTCGAAAAACTTATGGGATACACTTTTACGCAATAAGTTATGGTGAAGCATGGTGAAACACGTGATATGTTGATAGTAATCCATTTTTTCTTGAAAAATCCCATGTGTTGACGAAATGCTTTTGTTTTTATTGTTTTTTTTTGAGCGAGAACGTCCAAAAGGACTTATTGCTTTCATAATCTAACAAAATACATATTACAAAGGTTTTTATGCACAATAGTGTAATGAAACATAAAGTAAATCATCAGGCACTAAGTTATGATCCTATTAATATCGCCCTGAGTATTAATAATAATTGAATAATAAACTAAGAATATATAGGTGACGAAATAACTTCCATTACGCAGAACACTGAGCAGATGCACTTGCCTCTGACGTTGGAGCAACAAATTGCTTAGGTATATCAGATTTATGCAATATGTAGACATGTAGACAAATAAGTACATCATTACCACGATACTCGATATGCTTTATCATAAAATTAAACACTAAATTACTTATTCCGGTATAAGATAATATAGAAGAAAAACAATTTGTCATATTTTAAAAACATTCATTAAATCCACTGTGCATCGGGGACTATGTTATGTCAGTCCTGGTTGTTATCGCAATAACCAGATAAGGATCGTTACTCTTAATAGGAAAATTATCATTATTTAAATGGTTTGGCCTGCCCTTCGATCCGGAGGTCAAGTTGCAATTGCTCTGCCTAAAAATCAGTGACTTGTCAATATACATATGTATATGGTAAAACAAATCCTGGTATGACCAGAAATTTGATAAGTAGAACATTTAAAAAATAGTATCCAGACACTAATTAAAGTGCTGGAAAATTTGATAATGCATTCTAATATAAAGATTACCAGTTTTTTTTTAAGTAGGCATTACTTTTTTAATTTATTATAAAACATAATGTTACGACTTATGTGAAAGAAGCAGAAACCATAAACGTCAACAAATCTGGCACCTACCTAAACATAGGTATATAAAACTGTTAATTTCAGCTAGGACCTACTAACATGATCCAAAATACCACATATAAGAGACACAGCAAAATGAGAAAGGACTACAGAGATTCTACCCTTAAAGGAGTAAAAAAGGGTAGGTACGTACGTTAGAACGTAAAATAAACGTGAGCAAAACCGTGGGCAACTACTAAAATAGTATCACGCTCAAGTTCTAAGAAACAATATGATCTAATAAGAAAGTCTTGGAATCACTTTTTCATCAACCGGCTGCATTTCGAAAGGCAAAGCATTATCATAGTCTAAATTTAAATATTCTCTCAATAGGACTCAATGAAATCCCACCTTATAAATAAAATTAGTCTTACACTTCTGTTTTCGAAAACTAACCTAGAACAAAAGAATCTATATGTATATGTATATTGGGTACTTATAAAATATTTTTACTATCATCAATCTTAGGTTAGAACCGTTTAATTAGAACCAGACGCCGCTTGTCTAGTTCAAAGAGTTTAAGTATTTACTAAACAGCGATTAGTCACATTTAATATGCTTGATATAAAAAAGTCACGAACGAAATTAGTACTATTAAGGATATTTAATAAGTCACGAAGGAAATTATTACTACTAAGGAGAATATTTAAACAATAAAACGTATATGGTACCAAATAAAAATCATTAAAGACAATACAAAACCATTACACGTGGTGATTGTTTACGTTCAATTTTGTTTATACAAACTATTTTGAGACATTTATCCTATGGAGATCTAAATATAACTCCAAAAGACTAATGGATGAAAGTTAATGAGAAGAAAATCTCTGATAACTGTTTAATATCAGTGATTGGAGGCGATCTTGTAAGTGCCTACACCAAAACAATGAGAAGTGTACATTTCTGCAACCTACGTAAATTTGATGTTTAACTCAAACGATATCTTACATAATACTCGTTATATTATATTAATAGGTATTAAAGGTTTAGTCGAGCTAAATTAATTAAATAATAATTTACCTGTATAGATCTTGTAAAGCGAATCCAACAATCCTTGCATCATCTTTGAAGATTTCCCTTGCACTTGACGACGTTACGAATTCGCTAAAATTAGCCTTTGATTAATATTATTTGATCAAAATGAACATCATAGCTGCATTATATTTTGCATAATGTGAAGTGTTCATCAATCAAACCATAACCACGCATTACCCTTGTAGATATCACGACCTACACGAACACGAAACGACGAAAATAACAGTAAGTCAATAAAATTTTAAAGCATGACATACGAATATGAAAAAAAATATATAGAAATGTCTTCCTTTACAACCATCGGGAGTTGAACGACCTTCGCCTGAACCAGACGATGGCCAAATTGAAGTAACGGTATTAACAGCTGGATCGTTATCATCAATCAGATTTGCGTAACTATCTGTTAGCAATTACCTCGTACACTTTTACAAACCACTGGGTATGAAGAATGCAACGTTGAACAGTTAGAATAAATCATCAATGAAAAAAATATGACAATAAAAAACGAAATATCACGATCTGACAGAGATGAATGCACAAATGTTGAAAGAGAGTGTAGTACAAAAAGTCGCATAAACCAAATGATACAATAACATGCACAAGGTTATGTCCGTCGTTATAATGCCCTACGGCTACACCTACTATAACTATAATTACGAGATGTTCCAGTGACCACATCAGTGTGATTAACATAAAATATTCATATGGTCATCTACAAAACATAATGTCAATGGAGAAACTTACACAATAAGCAGCCTACGATTCTTGGAATAACTTTTAATAACAATAGTAACTACTTAGTTTAGTACACAATCTATATCTACATGATTGTACTTGCGTATGTTTTACTGGAAGTATTCTTATAAATGACAGTTTTTAGCGACGATATGTAAAAATCTAACCAGACCATTCGTCACAACATGACTGCTTTAAAATAGACGTACCAATAACATTGCACAGGTATGTGGACACTAATGAGACGTGGGTGAACGGTACAGTAAAATTAGCTATACATGAAAGCCCGCGCTAAACTGATGGTTACAAACTATATTGAAGAATTGAAAGGAAAAAGAACATCTGTTTCGATGTAAATTTATATAATGAATGTATGTGTACAGTACGGAAGACAGCATTAGTGACATACTTGACCGTCTCGATGTATTTATGGACAACTGCCTAACCGTCTTTTAACTTAGAAACTAGAGTTAAATATAAACAAGTATTCGGCCACATTAATCTTTATTCATCTGAATTGAAATACTTAAAAGATTTTGTTTTTTTATTTAATAGAAACTCTTAACGTCCTTTATAAATAACAAAAAACAACGGAGTTTACTTTGAAAGTCAACCGTGGCTATCTATCACAAGAAAAGAATGATTTAAACGGCTAACTTTTATCACAATTGGAAGGGACAAGTCAATGATATATACACTGAAGAAATCAAAAATCTGGATGCAGGAAAGAACAATATCTTATCCAACTAGATTCTTCAATTCATCCCTTATTCCAAAAAACACATAAGAGCCTAAACACTTAATCACTTAAACACTGTCACATCACTTAGAAAAAATTAGTCCATTTATACTCAAAAAGTATATTATACTAAACACACGGGTTGTACAAGTGAATCTTCAACGCGAAGCTTGAGCGAATATCGATATAGAGCATCGATCCCGGGCTTCCATCACGGCAAGCGCGCCCGCGCCGTCCGCGGTCCGCCACTCCGCCGCCGCCACTGGCGTACCGGGATTATTTATAAATTTACACAGACAGGGGGTCGTAGAATTCGCACAACGTATGGCATGCCAATACTTATGGCTGCATCAGGTCGCACCGGAAACAGAAATTAGCGCTATCCCAGATGAATCATTTCGTCCTCGTTATTGACCATGTTTTGGGCATACGGAACCCAAGAATCTATTGAATGATGTCAAAACATTTTGTTTCCCTAATATTCTCTAAATAGAACATACCTACTTATAGGTATAGTTTCCATTTATCAAATTTGCTTATTCCAAACACGTAAACAGGTAATATTTTACCTGGAGTTGAACCGATGTCCTTCTCTACGCCGCCCACCTGAACAGGTGTTCAATATTTCTTAAATCACTCTCATCGACCAGCTGCCACGTCATTGGCATGGTGGTGGGCGAAATCTCAATAACGTCTGTGATGGCAGTTTACAAATAAAATGTTAATTTTTAAAAATGAAAATATAAACGAATTGCGTCTTTCAAAATCATGTGCCTTTATTGGCGCTACCAGACAGAAGACAAATACTAGTTTTAAAAAATAATTGGGACTTGTTTGTAAAATAAAGACAAGTGTTTGTTAGCTCTATTTTGTATAAATAAAAGTAATTTAAAGAATTCAATATATAATGATGAACCATTATTCAGCATAACAATAGAGTTCACTTGGCACCGATGTTTGTAACTCATAGCTGACAATTTAAATCTAAAACTTAAAACAATGAATATACAACAGTTGAAAACAAATACTGAATTACAGTTCTAAGATACACAGCTGTAACTCGTTACTAGTTCGATCGATGACAGTATTTTTCCTAGATGCTACTGGTAGAAGTTTAAAATAAAATGTTTAAACAATAATATCACATTAAATAGTGCAAACGCTGCTCGCAATTACCTGAAATTAATGTTAAAATATTCAAATAAAAAGTATTATTAACCAGAACGATAACTTTAAAAAAGTGGGTCAGGTTTCACAGAGAAAGACAATTTAATTAGATACATTCAGGAATGCAAATTTTTTGGCACAAGTTTTCGTCTAGATTACGTAGTAAATTACGATATTTCAGATATCTTTCATCTCGTGTACAGGCTGCGATAACGATCCCTAAACATTTTGTAAATAATTCCGTTAATAATCCCCGGGTGTATGCCCAACTCCTAATCTATTGAGCTACGGTTTTAGTCCCGACACCCATCTATTTTGACACTGTTTCATTGTACATTTTATAGCTCATAAAGCATTCTAAAATTCTCTTTCGTCAGTATGAAATCTCGTATTTTAAGAATACCAAGAACGCATTACTGATTATAAAATATCAGGGAAACTTTTCCGACACTGTGGAATTCGAAAGAACGTAGGATTAAATGAGTTATTGTACGCTCATAATTCTTTCAGGGGGAAATCGTCTAAGTCAGTTTGAAAAAGTAACAGCATTGTGGTACCTTTTGTTTATTCGTTCCGCCATTGAAATACGCAGGTGGGATAATTTATAGCTGTTTTATTTTTGAGAATTTCTTCTATGCGTTCGGTGTGGGGTAGCATCCAAGCATCAGGCGTGATACCGGCCTGCTGTTTATTCGTTTTGATGTAAACAAAACGCCCGTTAACAAGTTGTTTGTTCAACACAACAAATAGTTTTCTATCAATTCTATCTTTACCTGCATTTGAAAAGTTCAATACCACTACATTTTGGATGAAATTTAATTAATGTGTGACACAAGATACTTCTTTAATCGGTATGAACATAGGTTCTGATTCCAAGCTCTTTTGGTACATTTTGCTTCCATATAATCTTAAGTAATTTGTGACAAGACAAAATCTCACTTAACTTTATTATACCTACTTACTGGCATTAGTGGAAATTATGTACAAAGTCCAACTTTATCTCGTTAAAATGATGGAATAGTCTCGTCCTTGCCGCTTCCTACATTACTTCACACAGTAATATTCCCACAAAGTACCTCATTTTATATTATTTGGGTCATGACAATTGTTTCCACACATCAGGATGTGTTTTGTTAATGTGCTTTTTAACTTCGTGTTAATGTTATTACGTATTTTAGTTGGGTTGTCATTATCCGATATGGTCTAGTGGCTAGGATACCTGGCTCTCACCCAGGAGGCTCGGGTTCCGATTCCCGGTATCGGAATAAACTTTTTTGTTATTAAGAAATTTAGATTTAAGT
>DVRM01000245.1:0-11343 GCA_018232405.1 Junonia genoveva | reverse complement strand
ATTTGAGTGATGTTTCTTATGAAATAGACAAGAGGAAGAGCAAACTTCTTCACAAATTTGGAATTACGCCATACAATATTGACTGAAAAATTTTCTTTGTATCAAAGAGACGAATGTGTTTCATTATTCGTCGAGGAATATTTATTTGTAGTGGAGGTAGTTGGAAAACGAATTCAAATAATGAGGGCATCAGTTCTTATTTAAATTTCCCGTAACTCGACCGATTCCTTTGATTTCTGGGAAAAATCTCGCTAAAAATGTTAATTTCTGACGTTTTCCGGCCAATTGCTTATGTTAAAAGTGGGGCGCATGTTTCTGGTGCCAACGGGGTTAAATAAATAGATATTTTTTTTAATTTATTGGATGCAAAGGTGAAGATACTGAGAACTGTCAATATCAATCCATCTAGCAATAGAGTGAAATATTTCAGCCAAAATAAAGATTGGGAAATGTTGTGTGAATCAGCCATGGAAAATACGCAGGTGAGACTTTGAATAAGCTTTTCTGTTTTTCCTTAATTTTGTGATGTATTTGAGGGAAGCGCAAAGATCATATCACTGAGTATGTGATTTTAGATTCGTTGTTTTTTAATCTTTATTTGTAAAATATAATCAATAGATTTTCGAATAAAATTTACAAGGAATAAGTATCTACTTAGTTGTAGTGTGTTTTTTTTTACTTTTCTAGGACTAATGGTCTAAGGCTAAAGAGGGTACGACACGTATATATAAACATATATGGTGTTTTAAGAAGAATATCAGTTTTAAGCCTAATATTCTGAAAATGAAGCCTCACTAGAAAAAGGATTTTCTTATATCCACAATACTTTCAAAATACCTACCTATTCCAACAAAAAAAAAATATGACTTTTTAGTCCTAATTTTATTTTAGACAAAATAAACAATTTTCTATATGAATTGATATAATTAAACTTCTGTAAATGTTAGTAAAAAATCCAAACACACGAAGCTCGTCAGCGAGACGCATGTCTAAACACAGTCTAAAACAGGCTCAAACTATAATTGTGTAAACAGTGGAGCTATAATAGAGAAACATCAATTTTTAGGAAATTCCTACACGAGATAAATCTATTGGGAATTTGTTTGATAAGATTCTTTTAACTCTGAATAAAACAAGTTGGACCTTGAGTTTCTTGCATAAAATTAGAATTGAATCAACTATAGCCTAACTACGGAGTTAAAAAATAGTACGAATTAAGAATATATTTTAGAGAGAAATAATAAAAGATATTTTTGTTACAAAAACTATCAAAAGAGAGTCGTAGTCAAAGACTGGAATCATGTTCCAAGGATCACCTACACAATTAAAATGGCATATGACCATTTCTGATTCATGAAAATTTCTGAAACATATTAAATTTAAATATCATAGTGTATTCCTACATTGGAATAGATGGCGACGAACAGTTATTAGGTGAAGGTCTGATAAACAAAACGCAAGAATAGTTAAAAATAAAGTATACAACCTATACACAAGGCACCAAGCGTTTGTACAATTTTATGATTATTGCAATTGATGAAAATTAAATGGATTCAAACTAAATACAAACAATGTTATTTTTTTAGCGATCTCAAAGAAGAGGAGGTTTCGAATGAAGGCGTTTTCTTTTCTAATTCATTTTTACCAAAATCATTGTAGTAAATATTTAGAAAACTCATAAAAATCACACTTTTGTAATTAATATTATGTATCTTAACCGATTACAGTGTTTGTACCTATTTTTAAACATAAACGTGTGGAGGTACGTGTGGGTATTACAGGATGTGTTCTAATAATAACCTTTTAATTTGTTAAAGACAATATGGGGATCAAATAATATAACATGGACATAAGGTTAAAGTAATTTACACAGCAAGATTTGTCTCATATTACCAAAATCAGCTAAGTTAGGTAAATCTGGTATTGACAAGAATCTCCAGTCTATGTAAACTTAGACAAGGAAATGATTTTGGCACATTTTCAGACCTTTTTTTGCGATTTACGGTGGATTAAGAAGTTAATCGAAGACGAAAATAACTAGGGAACTTTGTTATTAAAACACGTGTAGAAAAGTTTTATTCGTACTGAAGTTTAGCCACTCTGCACTTCATAATTCTATTTCTACAGTACTAACTAGACTATGGCACGTACGATACAGGGCTGGCTAAGACACATGTATAAACTATTAAATAAAAGTTTAAATATTTCAAAGGAAAGCAGTTTTTCATTGGAAGCTTATCAAATAAATTATATAGCTGTGTGGTTAGTTTATGAGAGCCATAAAAGTTGCATATCCTCTTCAATAGTTTTTATTTTTCTACGTTATTATCTGATTTTGACGAGCCAAAACGGTCATCTAACACGTATCAAGAAGTGATCTGCTAGCTCGTATGCTCGCTATTCAGTGGCGGATTTAAGCTAAATTAATAAATTAAAAAAACTTGGTTTAAAATTAAAAGCCCTTGGTCCTAATTCATAAGACGCTCGAGGCCCGGATTTTTTTTAAAAAAGCTTGTCACCCTCATTTTTTTATCTGTCTCATTTCAAATTTTATCTCCCTTAAAATTATGCCATCCGTCGTCACGAAGTGTGTGGTCCGGGCCTCACACGCCTATGGGTAAATCCGGCACTGCCGTTATTCCTTTAATATTATAATAAAATTTTAATAATATTATGCAACGATTCTACATTATTCTCTTATAAAGTAGGTAGTAATTTTGTATCTTTGATATTACGTAGCGATAATTGAAATACAATTGTAAGTGATGATAAAAGTATTTTAATTCTTTATACTGACAAAATGCTATAAAATTTTATTCAAACGTTGAAAACCCTGAATTTATTGGTTTTGGTGCTAATAATGGAATACAAGTTGAGCTATTTGTTTGCACATTTGGCTCAAATTGGTTTAAGTAAAATTAATACGCGCGTAAATCAACATTTACTGTGTCTAATTATATTTTCAGAGTTATTATTTGGGAATGTCATAAACTAATAAGTAAATTCTATGCATTGAGTTAAACACGAGAAAGAAGAAAATAGTCAAAATCAGAAAATCAAAACTCTATGTTGATAAAACCTTTGGACACACATTTTTATATTTTCAGCCTATTATGGTTTTGGTAATCAGTTGGGAAAGCTACTGCAGTGTTATCCTTTCTTCATATGGCCATAATAATGCTTATATGCGAGTTTGTCTAATAAAATTTCAATCTAAACACCTCTAAAACATGAACCAACGTTAAAATAAAAATGCTGTGATCAGAAAATAGACATAGAATGTCACCAAGGACGCAAGTTTAGCAATAAAATTAATGCTATAGGCGAAATGTAACATTTTATTTTGGGTCGTCGACTAGACGTCGTAATGTTGAATGGAGAAAATATATTTTGTGTGAATTTAATTGGTTTTATACGGAGATATTGTATTCCATTATTAATATTTGTCGGCGGAGACGATTCGGGAACCAAAGCTTTCAGTTTTCACCGAAGCGCGGGCGGACGATGTTTAGATATGCGAGCGTGTTTTCGTAAATCGTAATGCCTTCTGTGAAAAGTTCAAAAAGTGTTACGAGCAAAAAGGTTTTCTATATTTTTTTATATTTGGATTTAGTCTTTTTACGTACTGCCACTATAACTGTGAAGGTTGGAAGTTTATAGGATGAACAATGTGTTATAACCGCATCATGCAAGTATTATAAGCGATTTAAATGTAGCGACTCGTTGAAACAGCCGTTAAAATAAATTTAATAAACCGAAATTACTCGTGCCGTAAAAGTTTATTAGCAATAAACTCGCTATCAATTAGCTTTTGTGAAGTAATCAACTAATTACCTAACGGTATCATAAACAATGACACACTAAGTAATTGAATTTTTCAGTTTAGAAGAGAATTAGGTAACTTTTTTTATCAAAGAAAGTAAATCATGTTTAGAGTAATTCCGATATACTATTTTTATTTTACGTAAGCAGATATTACGTTTTTTTTCTCGACTATTCAATATTTTTCAATTCAAGAGTTCTCAGTCAGATAAAATCGTTTATGATTGTACTCGAATAGTTTTGTAAGTAGATATTAACGATCAGTTAATGGTGTTATCGTAGGTGTCTTAAGATTTCTTGAATAATATTCAGAACCTTCAGTTTTCTAACCTTAAATCTTTTGTTACCATGTGAAAATTTGTGTTTCGACTCGATTGAAGCAGAACTATTCGCTACTATTAAAAGCTCCCAAAATAAAACTATCTAATTAATTAAAATTCGATATAGCTTTTTACAAAAATGCGCAACTGATTAAGCATTTTCTAGGAGTTCAAGTCACATTATGGGCGCATAATGGTTGCTTTAGGAAACCGTGCCATATTGTTTATGTAGCAAAGATTTGTGTGGGGTTATGAGTGTAATTTGGCTGTAAAATGATAACGTTATTCTCAGAAAAAAAGGTTTATGTCTGAAATTCCTATTTCGTCCCTACGTTCATGTGGTATTTAACCGTTTACTTTCAAAACATCATTATTGCAACACTAAACACAAAGTGTCTTCTCATAGGGATACCGTGAAGGTAGCACGCGATGGAGAGACGAGATTACCGAGGTAGCGGAGGATTCTGAAGAGGGGGGGCAGGGTACATCTCCAGCGACGAGTCGACACACGCTCCTGATCTTGGGAACCGACTGAGAGTGAAATCTAGAGACATTTGGGAGTCAGGTACGGTTTGTGATACTTTTTTATAACGAAAAACAGGGTTACCTAAAAACTCGACCTTGCAAAGAATATGTATTATTTGTATCCTGATCTAATAAGGTTGTTTATTATTGATTGACTGACGACCTTACCGACTGACCGACCGAAGTTAAGACAGTAAAGACTGAGGCTTTAAGAATTACTTGATCGGGAATCAAACCGTAAAATAAGCAAAACGGTTTTTTTTAATATAAATAATTAGTAAAACCTATCAGAGAATAGTATAGAAAATAATTAGGATACAAATCTTACCTTCTCGAGATTTTAGTGGTCTCAAACTTTAACAGAATAAAGTTTAAACTTCCATGTTTATTTATTTGCAGAAGAAATACAAAATTCACTGAGACATTTGCCAACCGCTGATGAACTATCCAATCTATTGGAGACAGGTCATTATGAAGACATCATAGCATTTGTGACCGATGAGGACACAGACAGGATTCGTACGGCCGTTCTGTGGGCTTGTTGGTTGGGCCGCAGTTCTCTCTTGGCCAAACTTTTGAAAGCGGGTGCCGATCCTAACAGCTGTGATGATGCTGGGAGGTAAATATGATTTACAAAAAAAAACTTTAATTCCATTAAAGTTTAACCATAATTGGATGAACTGTTTACACCTTAAAATGAAATAGGTTTCTCAAATACTATCATGAACTGAACAAAATGCCAGTTGATTTTGGTTTAAATTTTGTGGTCCATGCTTTTATCGTGACTAGACCACTACATTTGTTTATTCTGCAATAGTTTATAGTAACAAAATTGTTGAATTTCAAGGATTTATCTTTCAGATCGTGTCTACACCTCGCCTGTTTAGTGGACAATTGTGATTGTGTGAAAATTCTATTGGATCATGGAGCCGATCCAAACATATGGGACTCAAAGACTGAAAGAAAGGCAACACCTTTGCATTGTGCGGCGAGTGCTAAATCTTTGACTTGTGTAAAGGTAAAGGATACATATCGCATTATCATACACAATATCCAAATAACATCTGATTCAAAATAGAAATTCAAAGTAACAGCTATATATTCAAATATTTTTGCTACTCAGTTATTTAATATACATCAATAATAGAACCCGTTAGATGACTGTTTATACGAGTCGTCGTCAGCCAATCGCAGTCCATTGCTGGACATAGGCCTCCCCAAGTTTGCGCCAAACATCCCGGTCGTCCGCAACCCTCATCCAGCCCGCTCCGGCAACCTTGCGTAAGCTATATTTATTAGGCTATTATAATTTACTAGGATAGTTACTACCAAACATAAACAAGACAATTAATGGTTAATTTCAATACAACAAAGATTATATTTATCATTAGAGAATCTAAAATTCTAAACTGAGCTGAAGGATAGTCTTATGGTCATAAATTATACATTCAGGTTCGATTTAATTAACCTTTTCACTATTCATCAATATTACGTAACGTTAAAGTCTTTTTAATGAATATATGCTACATTCCTTTTTTAAAATCTTTTAACTATACTAGGCATTTAAAAATACTGTTCGATACTGACGTAACATAAACTGTTAAATATTTACGATTCATATTGTGTATTTACTTTATACAAATCAGTGGAATGTTTGTAAGAATGTTAACAGAATTTTTCCTTTTCAATTGCACTTCCAACTCTCAGGACGATAAAATAAATAAAAAAAATTCACCAGTCCTCTTCAGTGAAGCAAATAACATTTACAAAATATTTATATTTTCTGCAAAAATATGCTAAAATAAAAAAAAATTACGATTACGAGTACTACATATTATTTAAAAACCCATGGTAATGTCAGTCTGTTTGTCTGTAAACGATAATCCCAAAACCAACCTACCGACGACCGTCACACGAATTTCGCCAATAGACAAAATGATTTGTGGAGAAAGTATGGGTGGATGATTTGTTAATGTTTTGTGTATATTTACTGACATATGGTAAACTGAAATACTGGAATATTTTGCTAACGTATACCGCGTAATGCAATATTATAACATACAAACACAGCGTTACACAAATAGAAAATATTACTCTTTTAAAAATTTAACAAAATCTGCAACGCCGCGAATGCAACGAAACGACGATAACTGAGGAAATGTGATATAAAATATATTTTAAAAAAATTAAATAAAACAACTATTAATTTATTCGTAATGTTTGATAGCCTTAAATGTGATTTATTTCGTAATTTATACAACGTATTGCAGTGAATAATTAATTATGCTATGTTTCATTTGCATTGTAAATACGTTGTAGCTAAAAATACATAGTAACATAATAGAATATGATATAATATAATTATACTGCAGCTGTTATTTCATCTCGATTGAATATTATTTTATTGGAAACCAATTATTATTTTAAATGTCGCCAGTATATTCACAATACGTTTCAATAAAGATTTATATCATATTACGTATAAACATCGTGAGGGAACCTGCATGTGCCGGAAGAAATTCTGACTCATGCACCTATATCCACCAACCCAGTAGGGCAACGTGGTGGATTTAAGCTCCTTAATATGATAAGAGGCCTATGCCCTGCCGTGGGATATGCACCGGCTTGTAATTTACTTTTTTATAACTAAACATCTTAAAAAAATCGCTAAGTTTAAGTTTAAACTTTTATTCATTAATCGTAAACAATGTGAAATTATATTGTATGTAATTGTATACAACGCAATTCCTTACAAAAATCACACGTACAAACAAAATTTGATATGTGTTACTGTCAGTTACATATATTTTGTTATCACAATAAAAAACATTATTAAATTTTCCCAATTCCCAACCCCTTCCCCATCCATTCCCCATCTATTCTTTCCCCGTTAACGGTCTGGCAATGCTTTTTATGGCACTTCTGGTGCTACGAGTACAAGTGTCCATGGGCAGCATTCACTTTCCATCAGGTTATCTGACGGCTCGTTTGTCCCATATCCTATATAAAAAAAATTATATCGGAACCGCTTATTTACTTCCGAAACCATCAATAAAAAACAACAAAAAGGTCATTTTACCGGTATATTCCATTGATGCTGGAAATCCCTACAAATTACAGGTTAGGACGGCGGCGAAACAATCACGACTGATGATCCTGCCGTGTTATGCAAATCCCGGCTTTGCGTCTAGCAATTGATTGTAACGTCTTTCCAGGTAAGAGGATTGCGAGGGTATTGACATATTATTTAATACGGCCTTTTTTGTTGAAAAAACTGTATCTTTACGGAATAAAAATGAGTTTTTTTTTTTTTGCTAAAATATAAGCGTTTAGAATCGGTTTATTTTTTATTATTTTACTGTTATTCGATCGATTTTAGTTATTTAATAGACATTAAATATAACAGCGGAATTAGATGGATATCCACTGCCACGGTTAATACTCGTATATCACTACTATTCAGGATGGATATAATTAAAACCTAATAATTAATTGGAAGCCTAAAAATTTCAGAACATCCGTCCGTTAGAAGCTTCATCAAAATAAAGTGAATTTAAACCAAACTGAACTACTGGACGATATAAAAGTACCGTGTCTCCTAAACAATCGAGGACTTTCAAAGACCGGACAAAAGTACGTGGGTATCCCCAAACAAATGGAGCTAGTGTGCTAGGACGGCTCATCACAACGGTCGATAGTGACGAAACAGCTGACGAATGTTCAAACAATGTGGTATGCATTCAGTCCGTATTAACCACTACATATCGTCAAAAATAATATCGGCTTGAAAATGTGTTTGTATGTATTTAGCCTGTTGCGAATATAAGTTTTTACGTAGTAACTGTAACTAAAGTAAAGTAACTGAGTAGACCATTGTTATCCATCATTATAACGTTAAATTTGAAATTTTTAAAAGACAGCGTAAAGGTATTCTGAAAAATGGCATCTAATTCTGAGATACTAAAAAACCGATTTAATAACAAATTCATAATTTTATTTTATTCTAGAAAGATTAATAAAATTAAAATTAAATTAAAACTTTTCTTCTCTACTCATTAAAACCTTCTTTAAATAATGTATTGAATTAATAGATTAAGCCATTTTCTTGAGTAATTCGCAATTAGGCGCCCTTACCTTACTAAAATTTAAAAAATCAAATTAAATTATTATGTAAGTTTTTCCATGCAGAAAAAGATGCTTATTGAAAAATACAATAACATATTGTTTTATTTGTTACAGGAAAATTTTTTGTCTCCATTGACACAGAAATAGAAAAAGTAAAAGGGGATAATGGGAAGACACATTTAGTTATTAAAGACTTCATAATAAGTTCCAAGCCTCTAGACCCTATTATATTTGATTTTAGAAATTTGTTTAATGGACAAAAAGAATTGGGTAAGTATCGCAATTAATACTAAATTGTTGCATTGTACTTATTTATTAATCTTACCATATCATTGTCAACGTACATCTGCATTAGCTTCTTCTTAGCCGAACCGATTTATCCTTTAGGTACGTACCTAATATCCTCAAATATACTTTTGACTTAGACTGAAATAGGTCTAGGTCTAAGATGTATTTTGTTAAAAAAATATGTGGATTATATAGAAGTTAATATAGAATCGTAACGACTATAATATTATTTTGATATTTATGACTTTTTTAGTAACTGCTGAACCGATTTTGATGAAAGTTGTTTGAGACTGTAAAAAATATACTGTTTGGCTTAGAAGAAACTAAAAAATAATAGTAATGGCTGATAATATTTATGTATTGTATGATCATGATAAATTTGTCTTATATATATATTTTTTTTGTTACAGCGGAATCTGTACACAAGTTTTCTAGGGAAAACTGGCTGGAAATTGCCAACCTCGTTCAATATCCAATTTGGTACCGGTCTCTGAAAACCGTCGCCAGAAATGTCAACAAATACCTAGAAACAATCGCGATAGAGGATATATTAATAAATTAGACCATATTTTTAAGTTATATATAATTAAATGGTGTTGTTGTTATTTGAAGTTTAACATGTTGAACTATTTTTGACCACATACCTACTTGGGATTTTTACTTACGGACAATCTTAAATACTGCCATAGGACTATTTTATTTACAGAATTTTTTAATTCGAATACAGCCAACGCTGTGTTATAATCTATATTAAATAGGCGGCTAAAGCCCGGAAAATCAGCGTGAATAAACTGATATAATATATATGGTGTGTTCGAGACGCTTTTTCTTTGTTTTCATTTCTAGGGGCACCCGGTGGGAGTTTTAACGACTGCACCCATGGTCATTAGTTTTTTTAGTACGCAGGTTTTTGGGACAGACCTTTTATTGGAACCCTTTATTATTACTGCTAGTTACTGTTACGATTTGTGATGAGGACTATTTTTGTAGTTGGTGCTACCTACAAACCTAATAATTGAAAAGAAATTATTAGTTCCATCATTTCTACGCCCCTCCATAGTCTACACCTGTGCTTGGGCACCATTCCCATCGCCCTATTTTCGGGACTGCCTCTGCCGAATCTAAATTAAAAAATCTTGTCTTAGGAGAGGCAGATTTTATTACCAGTTATAATGTTATGCGCATGTTAATCATTTATTGTTTTTAATAATGACCCAATTATAAATTGTCATACTATTCACATTGTGTTGGGCTAACGAATTTGGAATGTAGAAACACCATAACGATAAACCAAACACATAAAATATCTTTATTATTTTTTTGTACTAAATGTTAAGTTCTTTTAGTTTATGTAATTTTTATTTTATTTTATTCAGAAATAAATGAAACCTTTCTAGGATAAAATAAAATTATAAATATATAGATTAGGTAGTTTTTTTCGTGTACCTCAGAATCACGTGCCTCTACCTTATTATTACTATAAGTTATTGTATTAAGTTATATATTATGCTTGTTTTTTTTCCTTATAGCGTTTGTTCATCGTGATAGTTAAATATTACTGTTGTACGGAAAATTAATTCATTATTTAGTTTATTTGCTGAATTTAATTCAATAACTAATGAGGTTCTTATGCTAGCCACCTGAATATTTGTATATGTATAAAAAGTATGTACATTACTAACTTTAATACAATACATATAGAACCTAAACACGACGGACATAAATCATGTGTGTCTCGTACTCATCAATTTTTATTTGCTTGTTCAGTGGAAATTTGGCAGGTGAGTAAAGTCCTGTACATTTAAAAGTGACAAGATACTTTGAACTTCTGGAAAAGTGCAAGGGTATAGTTATTTATACTAATATTATAAAAGGAAAAAATTTGTTTGTCTGTTTGTTTGAATTGAATAGGCTCCGAAATTACTTGATCTCTTGGAAAAATCTTTCACTGCTGGGAAGCTATACTAACACCGGTGAACATAGGCTATATTAAATTTTCAAAAAAGTTAGGGACCTTTTGAAATATTTATTTAATACTGTTTCAAAGCCGGGGAAAGCTGCTAATGTTGATATTATTGCTGCTAGTACTTGTGAAATTGATACTAAACGATATATAGAAAGCTTGTTTTAAAGAATAATGTATATGTCGCAGTCATCTTGTTGAATCCGCTATTCAATTGAATCATTAGCGCGTTCATTGAATGACGACATTCAATTGAATCACTAGGCCGAACGTTGATTAAACAAACGTCACTCAACGTCC
>DVRM01000244.1:0-11344 GCA_018232405.1 Junonia genoveva | reverse complement strand
CCTTATTTTAAATAGTATACTGTTGTATAAATGTATAATTATATCATTCCCTTGTCGAAAATATCAACATCATTTAGTTCACTAAAATCAATCAGTTTTAATTGAGTCATTATTTTCCTAAAACCAAGTTATCTCTATATTTAAAAATGAATTGCTGTTTGTTTGTCTCACTAAAACTCGAGAAAGGCTGAACAGGTTTATGTTATCTTGTTATTGAAATGTTCGTGGAAGTCTAGGGAAGGTTTAAAAGGTGAGAAAAATTCGAATAATTGCCGAGAAAACTCTAAAAACAACCATTTTCCATTTCCCATACAAACATTCTAAATGAAGGCAGTACGAACTCTGCCGGGTCAGCTAGTACATATTAAAATGGCTGTAATATTTGGAATGTTACACGTAGGATTAAAATATAAACAGTTATATAACTAGATATCTCAAGATGTAGAATAATTATGTAGGTACATAAACAGTTACCAAAGCAAAATTTTCTCACAATCATAAAAAGTAGGATTATATAATTGCCAAATGTACGTAGTCATATCTTATCATTCCCTTCATAATATTATACCACTGGTGGAGATAAGATTTCACGATATTATATCTAATTTACAAAACTCGTGTAAGCCATATGAAAAATAATAAAGTCACTGTTACTGATGTTTGAATTTGTAATAGAGTGGATAGGTATTTCAGAAAATTCAAACTACCCACAACTACTCATTTTCTTCTTGTTTTTGGACAGAGTTTCAGAGTAAACTAAAAGTTTAATTATATTTCAAAAGTTTATGCTTTTTTTATAAAATTGAAAAATTTGGAAACACTTTTTTTTTCCGTGCAAAATAGTTGTAGGGATATGCCAAAAATTAAGTCTCTCTTAGTCGTCGGAATCCTCCGAAAAGGACCCGGACGATTCGCCCCGGGTCACCATTTAGGGGGTGACACCCGATCATTAAAAGTCCTAAAAATTTGAATTGAGAATCCACCCACCTACCCCATTATTGATAGGTATGAGAATGTTTCGGATCGTATATTTCATTCCGATAGGTCATTAGGGTGTCCCTATCTAGAATTAGAATCAGCTAGTACCTATAGTATACATAAATAAATAATTAGGAATAGCCAGTGAAGTATTATTCATAAGGCACTTTAGGCCAGTACCTAGGGGCCCACTATGACCAGGGCCCAACACTCCCGATTAATCGAAAAAAACGTAATATGTAAAAGATTAATTATTTTTACACAACAAATCGCAAAAATTTATAGGGGGGGGGGGGCTTTGTAACGAGTTGTGCCTAGGGAGCCCCGAGATGGTTAATCCGGTCCTGGGGATAGCTTCAGATGCAAGTATCATGTTATTTGATCAGAATGGAAAGAATGACATTTTGTATGTGGTCTTTTTAAAACGATTTTGATAACAATACTGGCCTGGTTCATAAAAAATATAATGTATGTTTGTATCCAGGACTGGGATTTGGTTCACGCCGTCCACCTTAAAGGCGCGTTCAAGACCACACAAGCCGCATGGGAAACATTCAAGAAACAGAAGTTCGGTCGCGTCATCATGACCTCCAGTAACGCTGGTCTACTTGGCAACTTTGGACAGGCCAATTACAGGTAAATGATAGTGTTTGTGTGATTCGGGATCAAATACTCAAATGATCCTTAGTTGTGATTAAAAGTCTTACTATTTCTGTGTACCATGTTTAGAGTAATTGCCTTAGTCTTGAAGATTGAGGTTGATATCTATAGAATTTATAATATATTATATACATTTTTATTATACAATACCCAGTGTATATATTATTGTATATAATATATTTACAAGTTCTCACACTTATTATAGTGGGAAATACCAAATACATAGTTGTATGTAAAAGATTACTTAAAATTATGTTTTTAACTTTATTACTCTTATCTATATTTTCTCTGGACTCGTCATATTTATATTTTGACTGTTAAAACATGGATAAGTGAATTTTTATATGATAACTGCGAATTCCATTCGTACTTGATTGAATATATTCTGATATACTTATTAAAGAAAATATGATATTAAATTGGTATTGATGATTTATTGTGAGTAAAGGAATTGTCCGCTCAATAGTCCATAAAAACTTAGTTTATGTCTGAAGATCAATCTCATTGTCACAACAAAAAATTATAGTTAAACTTTTTCTGTGTCCACCTATTGTCTGTATTATAATTATATCACATTACATGACTTATTTTTCTTTTTAAAGACCCTAATGATTTTTCTAAATATATATTTAATAGATATATTTCATGGTATCACTAACTTTTTCTTGCTAAGCATATGTGTCAAAACTTTCCCAATAATATGTCAATCTGATACAAAAATACTTTTTATTAATATAAATAAGCAGAATACATCTTTGTTTCACAACGAATTTATAAATTTTATTCACAACTAATTTTTATTTCAGCGCCGCAAAGATGGGCCTGGTCGGTTTAGCCACCACGTTGTCGATCGAGGGCGCGAAATACAACATCAAAGTGAACACGATCGTTCCCACCGCGGCGTCTCGCCTCACTGAGGACATCCTCCCTCCGGACATGTTCCAGGCCATGAAGCCTGAACTCATCGCTCCTGTTGTTGTAAGTCCAATTTCTATACTTCAAATTCAAGGGTAGCGGACGCGCAAGCGAATGCGATCCCGCAGCCTCTTCGTTTCTGATGGCTAGCTGATGACGGTCATCGCAGGGATTTTTTGAGAGTAATATCTCATTTAACCCGACCTCCCCCACAGGAGTCGGTTATTTATGATGATTCAACCCTGCGTCAATAAAAATAGCCTTACACTACGGCCACTTACGGCCCCATTTCTGGCCTTTACAGACTGGAGACGGCATGGAAAAATATTTTTTCTTATGTAACCCGTGGTATCAAAGTGCAAAATTCGTTGAACGAATATTTAAAAATGTGTAATGCCCATTTGACAATTTAGTTTCCTTATTTTTAACACTGAAATGTGAGCCTTATTACGACTAGCTAAGTATGAATTTATGTTTGATAAACATCTTTAAAGCGTCTGACGTTTACAAGGCTAAATTTTTTGCTCTAAATGGTTAACTTGTTGTTATTAACTTTTTATAAAATATGTATATTTTGAGAAATATCACGACATGTGACATGATATTAGACAGTTTAATGAAAGAATGCGAAAGTCTAACCACATTTTAACAGATTTATTTTATTAATGACAAAAGCTATTGAAACCTTTCTGTACATATAAACGTTTAATGGTATCCTCTAATTTCCAAGATACAAAGGACAACTATATTCATTAATATACACACAATATTTTTTACTGTGTAGACGGCACATATAAAGACAGTTACTAATAAATAATAATAATACACAAAGGATATTTTCTTATTTCGCTTATACGATTTATCACTTTGAATTTTTGATAGATCAAATCAAAATGTTTACATTAGTAGAATAGTCAAAATCTCATGTAAAAATGTCTACCAGATATCATATTTTTATACGCATTTTGTTAATGTCATATTTTATTAGATATGCCAAGGTCGGAAGTTTAAGTTTCGCAACTAAACTTAAATTAATTGAATGGATAATGTCAGTTTTGCTTATTTTATCCAAAAAAATCATCGTGTGAACTTGCTTTGGTGGTAAACGAAACTAAAATTAAAATATATATATTATTAGCATAAATTAATTAAAGTGTATGCAAAAAATGTGTCTTAAAAAGATTCTATGTCTCGACTATGAATGTCTTTTTTTTAATTTGTTTTAATTTATTTATTTATTGGGTATACATTTAGAAATAGAACTTAAAATGACCAATAACTTCTTAACAACGAACGGCAGGTCGCATTGACCTTGTTGATTCATAATTAACATTAAAAATTCTTACAATATAAATTGCCTTCTTACACATAAGTAGGTATTTATATCTTATAGTAAAGTAGGTAGTAAACATTTTGATGTTACGTAAAGTGTTTGTTTAAATAATAAAGATATGTTTGACGACAAGATAAAGCATACGAACGGTTTAAGCATGGCGATAATAACGGCTAAATTATCGTTTTGATAAATGTTAATACATATCAATATCGTAAAAGTTATCAAAAAACCATTGTGATAAAATAAAAAATATTTTTATTAAAATTATGATAACATTATTATTTTAGCAATATATTTATTTAATAACGATAAAGTAATAATAATCATATGTTTTTTGTAATATATGTACATTTTGAAAATGAAGATTTAAATAATCTAAACAATTGTTTGTTTTGTCATCATTGTACTGTCATTGTAGCGAAATTGATTTAAAAGTGTTTCATTTACCTGCTTTATAATAATTATTAAATTCATACAATACTGTATTAAACACTTGACCGTTATTCGAAGCTTATATATTGAGAGCAGCACTTCCGTTTCCTGTCTTTTTTACGTCAGTTGAGCTACTTTTGTGACGTAGTTCCGGTTCCCTCCACCATCGCCGGGCAGTGGGGGGCTCGAGTTTCGAGTCTCACAATATTTTATCATTGGCGTTTCGTTTCCCGTCAAGTGAACACTAAAAGCAAGTTGCTTTGCTTGCTGATTTTAGTGAGTACCTGAGTATCCTCTCACGTGAGTACTTATGGTTATTAAATGTAATATTACATTTGTTTTAATGAGAATATTCAATATATTCGCAAAAAACGTTAATCTTTTAACGGTTTTACCGTTCGTAACGTTTTTAAATGATTTTTGTATTTAAATTCAGTTGAGTGAAATATTTAAAAGTGATAATTTTATCGTGTACCCTACCTAATTATTTTTATTTGCAGAATAATAATGTTGTATCTAGTTAAAGCTTTTCTTTAGGTATTCTAGGTTCTCGGAAGAATCTAATATTATTTGAAAAGTATTTAACGCTATGAATAAGGAACACGATACAACATGTGGCGATAATTTGGTAAGTTAAAGGCCGCCTCTCGAGGAGGTAAGGCATTTTATAAGGATCTTCGCCAGACCAATTATACGGCGATGACTTTTTAAATAACCCTCGCGGGGTTATAAACGATTACAAGCTTTTAACAAGAGTTTACTAATTAGAGTGAAATTGTATACGCTATGTCACGGTAAGTTAAAAGCCGCCTCTCGAGGAGGTAAGGTACTTTATAATGATCTTCGCCTAACCAATCATATGGCAAGAAAATTCAGAATAACCCTCGCGGGGTTATAAGATATTACAAACTTCTAACAAATGTTTGCGATTATGAAAGAAAAAATGTGGACGCAAAGTGAAGGTAAGTTAAAGGCCACCTCTCGATGGCGTACGTAAGACTGAAACGATCTTGTCCATACCAATTTTATGACAAGGACATTCTAAAACCCTCACGGGGTTATAAACAATTACAACATTTTAACAAGTCTTGCTCTCAATTATATGAGCACGTAAGGTTAGGGTAAGTTGAAGGCCGCCTCCCGAGGGTAAATCACAATAATATGTGGCGATTACATACTGTTTATACTAAATAACCTTCGCGGGGTTATAAAAGAAGGATAGTCGTCTTGCAAATCATCACATCACAATCACATTTCATATAACCCTCATGGGGTTATATAATGCATAAGTGTCTTTATAGCTAACATGAGTAAACTATCACTCACAGGTACACACTCAATGTGACTTTGAGTTTTGTAAACAGTTGCGAGTTCTTCAGAGAATCATACGTTTATGAGAGAAGTATGTACGCAAAGCTTCTTTTAATCGTCTTTGTTCAATCATAGTAAATTATTATAAGCAGGTGTCTAGTTCCTCACGGGGGTAGGTGCAAAACCTGCCTTACTGCATAAACTATCTATAGTGATATTTGAAAAATAACTATCGACTCTAATGGAGGGATGATTTTCAAGCACCTTGCAAGACATGACAATTATTGAAGAATATTTGAACTTTAAACAACGTCTGCTAGTTTCTACAATGCCTGCTGCGCCTAGCTCGGGCATATTAAACAGCGCCCTTTGCGGGAGCTTGCCGTACATTTTAGACTATAATGTGGTCAACTTTATGACAGTGATATGAAAAATAACTCATTACACTTGCAAAACGATCTGTAAGCGGTTCCAAAGCACATTGTAAGTATTGGATAAAAATCGACGTATTCGCAAGTTTATGCCTCTTTTAAGATTTGCCTGCTGCACCTAGCACAAGCAAAATACAAAGCTACACTTAGAGGTGTTTAGTCATACAATCTGGACAAATACTTTGATAATCTTAGCTATTAGGTGAAATGTTAAATGACACTCGTAAGTCATATAAAATAACTCTTTTATAATGCCGCTATTTAGTAACAATTACCTAGGCAACCATACATAATCTATTACTTTTAATAAGTCGTCGTTGCTAGTAAGATTCTTCTTACGTAAAAGCAATAACTTATTATGACAATATTACGTATATGGAAACTACTATTCTTGTGGGGTCGTCGTCAATTTTCAAGTATTTTGTTCTTACGTAGAACGTTGAAACTACAATGAGAATTTACCACATATCGTGGCATTAACTACCCTCGGATAGAGAATCAGTCATACTGTGGTTCACGGTCAAGTTGTGCGATCATTCCAGATAGCCAAGTATTCTAATTAACCATGCAGTGGTTAGTAAGCTACCTACAATAATAGCAACCTATTAACATACGCATATACGCATAAGCATACGATGATAAAAAAATATTAATGCAAGATGCACAGTTGCATTTTCAACAACTTTCACAACAAACGTGTGTGAAAGAACAAACAATTAGGTATCACAATCGAGATTACTTCGATGAAAATGCCAAAATTATAATTTATTTCGTGTGCAGGCATTTCAGTTTGGTTGAATTAGCTATATATATATTTGATAAATCAAATAGATTGACTTATAATAAAACTTCATCCCATATTCGATTTTTTACTTAAGCAATAGTAGAAACAGTCTGTAAATGTCCCATTGCGGGGCAGAGACCTCTTCTCCTACTAAAGAGAAGGTTAGGGAGCTTCATTTACCACGTTGCTCCTTTGCGTGTTGACAAATATACATGTGTCAAAATGTATTCCTACTGAAGGAAAATAGTGCATGATTATGCCAGACTTACTACTACCCTCGAAGCGTTTATGATAATTGTTAATAAATTAATTACAGGACAAAATTCAAAAAGAGTGCCCCAATAAGGATGCTCCAATATATAACTTATCTCTACGACTACGTTATAGTTCAAACAATATTCGAAAGTCTCCAAGGTATGTTTCTGTGTCAATAAATATTCTTCAAATGTATCAATTAACCTTACAAAGTTAATTGCACAGAATATCTGGGAATAGTTGGTATCAATTCTCTCAACTTTGCCACCTATGTTGTTTCTCTTAATTCCAGGCCAACTTTTCTTTTTTTAAGCACTCAAAGATTGTCAAGTTTTACCAAAGTGCATCAAACCTACCTTAGGCTGTTTAAATCAACGTCAAAGAAGTTGAACTAGTTCATTGCAACAGTCAAAACCAGATACTACCGGTACAATGAGACAATCAAAATGTTGTCTCTTATCGACGATTAAGGATGCATACGATTAGGAGGAACCGAATTTATAGATACATACAAGTGAAAGATCAGTTCATTTCACTTCAATTACCCAGGCAATTTCAAAATATGTATATGTTGTGTAACTTAAACGATAAACATAACGAAGAAATCGTTTTTACAATATTTAGTCTCCCGTTGAGCTATTTACTTACGTTGACATTTTCACCCATATCGTTAGGGTCTTGGCTCATCTGAACCAATTGAAACAGATATGCCTAATAGGAGATCGTCGTTAAGAGAAGTTTTTCAAGTGTGCGGTTCTGAAATTACAATCATCCTTTTGATTTTGAACATAAGTGTTATTTAGAGCACATCTAGTGAATATGTCCAATGATACTGTCTCCTAGAAAATGGACGATGTAGAAATAAATTTGTGGACGTGTGGGGGTGATTGAGATGTACCGAGATGTATAGTATAACATGTCATTCTATTATGATACTAACTATAGTATTATATCGACTCTGTTATAAATGTTAGAATAATCCCTAATTTTTGAAAATAGCTGAGCCGCTAAGGTAGATTATTTGGAAAGTCCAATGTCTGACTTATCAAGGTTTTTAGCCGACTAATAACTATAAATTTTAAGTGACCATAACGCACAAGGAAAATGGTGCATAATAATACAAATAATT
This sequence comes from Junonia genoveva, assembly GCA_018232405.1. Lineage (NCBI taxonomy): Eukaryota > Metazoa > Arthropoda > Insecta > Lepidoptera > Nymphalidae > Junonia > Junonia genoveva. The sequence goes on along the minus strand of DVRM01000244.1, from coordinate 3,113 downwards.
ATAACAACAATAAATAAATAAACAATACAAATACAATAACGAAATGTTTCACCTATTACTTTGTGCAACGCTGTGCGATCAATATCATAGAATTATATTTATTTGAAAAGCGTACATTTCTATGTCACCTTATTTCCTTAAAGGAAATTTTACACATTTTTACAAATCACATAATAATATAAATTAAAGTTGGGCTTGAGTCCGGTTCCAAACCTACTTGCTTGCTAATAGCCTGTACATATCCCACTGCTGGGCATAGGCCTCTTCTCCTATTAGGGAAAAGGTTGTGGAGCCTAATATCCCACTGCTTGGCATAGGCCTCTTCTCCTATTAAGGAGAAGGCTATGGAGCTTAATCCACCACGCTGCTCCACTGCGGATTGGTGGATACCAAACCTACCTATTGTTAATTGTAAATGTAGCTTTTTTCACCAAATACTTCCTTATTATAGTAATAAGGTTTAATTATGATACTTAAACTAGTGTTTTTGGATTTAGAAAACAATATAAAGTATTATTGAAAAAGACGTAGGCAAGTTTGTTATTTTGAGCCCTGTATTTACAACAGAAAAAAAAAAAAATCAGTTATTGACAAAATCATAATGGAAATACCCTAAAACAAGTAATCATTTTCACACCTTCCTTTAATAGTGACAGATCTGCGGTTTCTTCTAGAAACTGCCTAGATTGTTATCTCTTAATAAAAACATTTATTCATGGAAATTGGAAATCCAACAATTGTTTCAATTTCATATTATGTATCAGTAATAATATGCTATTACTACATACTACAAATTTACATTCATATCTAATAATGTGCCTAACTATTATAAATAAACATGTTTTTCTCAGCGTTGATCAATATATTTGGATTGATAAATCAGTTTAAATTGTATTTATTAACTCCATGATCATAATTTCTTACCTTCTTCTTTTTTGACCTGCTTTTTCTTTGTAAAGGTGAAATTTACGAAATGTTGTTATTGTATGAATTGAAATTTACTTTTATTTACATATAATTTTATAAAATGTACTCATATAGCATGATGACACATTATATAGACAGCGGCTGCCTTGTTAGAATGGTTGTTAAATCTATTAAAGTAAAATTATCACTGTAATACTGAACGTCAATTTTCTATTAAGATTTTCTTACAAAAATATTTCATACAAACCTTGATACAAGTGAGTTGTTCTCAAGTACCTACCTAACGATCTTACTTCCTAAAGTAAATCTTTATTTATATAATTGTATTGTATAAACTGATGAGAACACTCATTCGTAAGAGACTTATAAGACATCACATTGGCGTTCTTTCTCCACCATCACCAGGCGAAAACAAACAAGGCTCTCAATATATAAGCTTCGAATAACGGTCAAGTGTTTAATAGCAGCGTTTTACCTGAAAATAAAACGCTTATTAAATACTTACCTTATTCGAAGCTTATAGTTAATCTCTGCCTGGTGAATTCAAAACGCAATGATAAAATATTGTGAGACTCGAAACTCGAGCCCCCCACTGCCCGGCGATGGTGGAGGGAACCGGAACTACGTCACAAAAGTAGCTCAACTGACGTAAAAATGACAGGAAACGGAAGTGCTGCTCTCAATATATAAGCTTCGAATAAGGTAAGTATTTAATAAGCGTTTTATTTTCAGGTAAAACGCTGCTATTATGCAGACTATAACATGAAACAGGGTACAATAAATACAATCATTGCCATCGCTGTACTTAATATACTTAAATAATCTAGCTATATACAATGTCGATTACGACGAACAAATCATGAAAAATGCTCAATAATTTTTTTATCACTTTTTTTTTAAAAGTTCATACACTCATTATGATAAAAATACAATATGTAATTGTTATAAGAAACAAATTAATCTACGGCTGTTAAATTTTAATACTTTGATAGTAAACTTACTGAAATAGGTTGATCTTCAAGTAATAATTAATGCTGACAAAATTGTTAGCTACAGACTAATTTTCCAGAGATCTTTGAATATCTTAATAAGTAATATTTTTTAAAAGAAAAATCAATTAACTCTCGGATTTTAATATGATGCCTATAAGAACATGATAATCGTAAGTTTATCTGAATACTAAATAAATAAATGTCTTTGTTACCGAAAATAAATAAATTGAGACTTTATTTTCCAAATAAACGCGCTAAACGTAAAATATTACGCTCGTTGTCAATTGTTATAGTGACTTTAATTTAGACAAAACAAAATAGTTATAAAATTCTCTAAAAAAATCTCGAATGTTAGCTAGTAGGAAAAAAATCACATTATTTCGTTAGTTTCTTGTGTCATCACACTTCATTTACAAATAATTTTATGTTGTTTTACGATATTTATCTTTTATTTTAATAAGTTTAAATTATTATAAATAAGTTGGTCATTTTATGAATGGGTTTTCTCTTAGTGATTTTAGTCATTTTTACTATACAAAACATCACATTTTATCACAGTTTTTAATTTAGTCATGAACAAATGATGTTTTAATTTTTGCTATTTATATTATTTGCTCGGTTTAATAACATTTTATTCCATTATATAATATTAAGGTTTTATTTTTTATTAAACCTCTACATAGTGGCATATTTTTAAATTAACTTTTTTGCACTTGGCAACAATTTTAAATTGTAATGCAGCATTTATTTTGCACTTTTGTGCTTTTTTATCCACTAATTTTTAATATTATTTTTCAATAATAAATACTGCACTACAGATTGTTATAACAACAGTTAGTATTTTATAGCGAACAAAAAGTAGAAAAAAAATTGTATTGAAATAAAACTAGTTTAAACGGATTTAAATCGCCAGTCAGCCACGGGTAGACTGACCGCTAACGCTGTGAAGTGCTCGAAACGTCGGGATGATAAAAATAATTAATATATTCGATTGAAATCCGTTAAAACTAGTTTTATTTCAATGTGTAATAATCGCGAAAATCTAAGACATTATATTTTTCTATTTTTCTACCATAGATTATTAAATATGATGTACATTGTATCATTTTTATGATAGCACTGCATAATCAATATTGTTTTATTTATTTTATGCTTAGTGTATAGAATTTTAAAAGGTTTTAATTGCGATCTGTA
>DVRM01000243.1:0-11353 GCA_018232405.1 Junonia genoveva | reverse complement strand
ATAGGGTTTCTCAATTTTACCGTATGTACAAATTTTTATAGAGAATTACCGAATAAAAATCGATTATAAATCACATCGATTATAAGCACAGATAAAAAACGTAGAAGTCGTTATATCTTGTCTACGATATAGTCTGTGGTACATTTTGATTGATAGCCCCGGGGTGACTTTATTTGGAGGCATTAATTAAAAATTTTACCCATATTTGTTGGAATATATACAATATTTAACATCTTTTTAAAAAGATTAAAAAATTGTATGACATATGTATTGGTTTCATAAGAAAGATATAAATAAATATTATTTAATTTTATTCGTCTCAGTAAAGCTGAACTGTTCATTCAATAATATAAACATTACAATTCCATTTATACAACTTTTGAATATGTTGTTAAACACTACCGTAAATATATGAATTATTTTAGGAATAACAATTATATTTAAAAAATATAATCGATTTAGAAAATAGTGTGTATATAAGGGTGAAAAAAAGTTAGATGCTGGCAACTTTGAGTTGCAGTTTCCTTGATCTATTGTACTGTTTGGTGCCGTGCCGCTGCCGGGATAGTGCGGTAAACGAGAAGTGTCAATAATATTGTGAACATTAAATATCATTTATAAAGAACTTAAAACAACTCTTTAATTGATAAATCACAATGCAGTTCATGTGTGTGCTTTATATGATACTTAATTTTTTTAGTTATTGACAATGTAACAATGTGTATTCGTATATTTAGTAATATATATTAAGTGTTGATCAGTGACTTTTAAACAAGGGCACTTGTGAACAGTTGATAATGATGGAATCTCCCGGCCCTGCAAGTGCTCGTCTCGGAGTCCATGCCGGTGTGGCAAGTCAGGTAGGACTAGCGAGTCCAGATTTTGGAATGGCAGTTTCTGTTCCTCAGACCTTCGAGTTACAAAATGTAAGTTGTGGTGACTCTTCTTCTGATGCGCAATCGCCTGATTTACCAATTGCAAAGGCAAGCGATCGACAATCGCGAATAAATGCTGAAAAACATCGAAGAAGTCAGTTTAATTCTCAAATTGCTCAAATGATGACTCTACTTTCTGATATAGTCCATTCACAACGAAAAGTTGACAAGACTAGTGTTTTACGGCTTGCAGCTAATAAACTACGAAATGAACACGTTTTTGGTGATACTATTAAATGTTGTCATGTTGAAACATGGTCTCCAGCTGTACTAAAGATTTTTGATCTTATTGGAGGATTCATGTTTGCTGTCACATGCAAAGGTCGTATTTTTATTGTCTCCCCGAATGTACAAGAAAAATTAGGATACTGTCATATAGATCTTCTTGGTCAGGACATATATAACTATATTCACAATGAAGATAAAGAGATTCTTAGACAACATATTTATCCTACAGAATTACAAACTGGTTGTAATATGAAATTATTTGAACAGCATCATAATTTTCATATCAGGATAATGCGATCAGGTGCAAGGTCAGATCCACCTAGATTTGAACGTTGTAGAATAGATGGTATGCTTCGCCGCTCCGATCGAGCCACAGCTAATTCTGTCCAAGACGAACAAACAATAAGGAGGCAGAGAGTTAGGCACCACCGCACATTTTCTTCAAGTGGAAATGATTATGTTTTCATCGGAATGGTTCATGTCCTATCCAACAGCTTACCTGCCAGAATGTTGCCTCCTACTGCATACTCTGAATATTGGACAAGGCATTTGATTGATGGTCGCATAGTACAATGTGATCAGAGCATTTCTCTTGCTGCAGGATACATGACAGAAGAGGTAACAGGAACTTCTGCCTTTGTTTTCATGCATAAAGATGATGTCCGTTGGGTGATTTGTGTCTTACGACAGATGTACGATCAAAGCAGAGAGTTTGGAGAATCTTACTACAGGCTTATGTCACGTTCAGGCCATTTTATTTATATGAGAACAAGAGGTTTCCTTGAAATTGACAAAAACAAGAAAGTACAGAGTTTTGTATGTGTCAACAGTGTTGTTGGGGAGGAGTACGGAAGGAAAATGATGGAAGATATGAAACGTAAGTACTCTGTTATGGTGGATACAGAAAGATTGGAGAATGAGAGAGCTCTGGCTATTGACGAGGCTCCTGTAGAACATCCAAAGCGCTTAGAACGAATTGTAATGCACTTAGTGGAGCCAGCAGTCAGTGAAAGTGTTGATGAACTTAAATTAGTGGCTCCATCGAAAGAAAATATAATCTCTGCAATAAAAAATAGTGAACGAGTTGTACAGGAAACAGGGGTAAGGTTTGACACTCGGAAAAGAAAAAATTCAGACAGTGATGATAACAGCGAACATTTAAAAAGGCATAGTGGACTTTCTGACCTGTAATAAGTGATTTTACATCTGCTGTTTTGAATTTTATTTCACTTAATGTTTTGAATGTATATGTTTAAGTCATATACCTTGAATGAATCAGTGTAATATTTAAAAACTAGTTGAACTGAACTTATAAGTGTGTGAGAAACTCGAGTCAATTGGAATAAAATTATGTTTTATGAGTAAAGGACAATTTGTATACATTTCTAAATGTATATTGATTTACTTTTCGTTAGTAGTTCGCAGAATTATTTTAACTATAGGTTTTTAAGTGAGGTAGTACCACATGGACGTTTTTTTTTTTCAATTTTAACTTATGTGCCAAATGTAAATGCCTACAAGCTAATTTAAAAATTCTGGATGTTTGAATTGCATAGTTATCTAATAAATACAATGATAATCAATTTGGAAATTTAAATTATGAAAATGTTATCAAATTCATAATTGCAAGTATTATCTTGCTATATTTATAAAATATAAACATATCACATCCTTTGACTCTAAATAACCATGAAAGACGATTGAAGATAAATAAATTATGTATCAAGGTCTATTTTTGATTTCACTGATATACATATTTTATCTTTAAAAACTTTTTATCACTTCATCCGTAATAACTATTAATAAGGTATTCAATATATTGCTGTGTTATTCGTAACTTGAAACTATCTGTGTAGCTCCTCTTTCGGATTCTATATTTTGTGTGCCTAATTCACTAGTTTTAGTGGAAGTCTTTGATGCATTTTAATAAATGTTTTATTTGACATCTCCGTTGTATTGTAATATAACGCTGTAATGACTGTAGTCACTTAAAATGTGTAAGGTAGGAACATTGACTGATACCTTTTAATATTTTTATAATATGTAGATTGTTTATATTGTCATTTCTACAAATTGTTAAAAAGAAATTAAAGAAGCACAATGTTTGTGCATGCCATTTTAATTAAATTGTATAATTAGTATTTGCTAAAAAGGTTACAAATAGTTACCTATGAGAAAAACATTTTAAGATAAAAGTAATTTGTAAAATAATGAATAAAATCAAATTATATTTTTACATCTGGCTTAATCAGTTTAATTTATTTTTTTCTACATTTTTTACATATAAAGATAAAATAGTCAAAGATTTGTTAAAAACAAGTTGCAAAATTATGTTCATTTTGATATTAAAAAAAAAGGTAAAATGGTAATAGATTGGAAGGAATTAAAAATTATTGGCGAATTTAATATGGCAGGGTGTTGTAAAAATTAAGGAAACAGGCCAATTCAATTGACAATACTTGTTTCAAATTGGAGCAAGTTGTGCTGTAAGCAGGGTAAAAATTAAGGCTAAGTATACATGGATAGTGTAAACATTATTTTGTAAGGCATGGGATTGACAAATAAAAAAAAATAGTCCTTATAACAATTGAATAAAACAGATCAGGTTGTACTTAATTTTTTGTGGGACTGATGTATATATCAACCGCAATGCTGTGCTATAATATATATTCAAAAATACAATTGCAGATTACACAATTTAAGTATTTGTGCTAGTTGTCCTTAAGCTTCTGCATAAGCCATGTCCGTATTTCCTAGTCTACTCTTGTCCAGTATATCAAAGTAGTGCTTTTTTTTAAATAAAAGATTTTGTAATAAACATTAATAAAAAACAGTTGTCCTTCAGCTGCTGTATAAGCCAAGTAAATGAGTAAATATAATAAATTTTTTAAATTGAAAATTTTTTCAGAAAGAATTTTTTTTAATAAATATTAAAAAACAGTTAAAAACAGAACCTCTTCCTTGATCCTTCTGTCAGTAGAAATTGTCAACTCTGTCTTATAAGCACTGATCAGTACGTTGGAATGTTTTAACTTTTAACACAGCCTTAATATTCACTACCATGAATATCATTTTTATCATTTCTTGGTTCCAAATACCACTTTTAGGCCTTTAAAAATTGCCAATCTATCTCTGGAATCTTTCTGATATCTTTTTATCTCTGGAATTATTAAACGTGAGATTAAAATTAAAATTATTAGTTCTGAAGTAAAAAATATCACTAAGAAGGATCTTACGACATTTAATTCCTAATGTGGTTAAATCCTACGTGAGCAAAACTAAGGACAACTGCTTATAATTTTTACATTATTGTGCCTTACTTGTTTCGCTCTTCATATTTCTTCATTAATAAACATAAAAGGTAAAAGATCAAGCGTTTTACCTGATGTAAAGTGATAACCAGTAGTTAGTTATAAAAACATACCTCAATTTATTCTGGAAGCAACTGCACAGTTTTTTAGGAGAAAAAAATTGAGTACACCAAGCCTAATCTGAAAACAAAACTTCATTTTAATGTTAACTAAAACTATTTTGTTTTATACTGTACATTATTGCGCAATTATAAACTTACCCCGTCAGTTTCCAAAAAGTTAAAAATATTAAAAATTGAATTATTCGTATTTTTTGAATGAGGATAAAAATTAATGTATATTTCCGGTCTTGTTATATAGCGAATTATTTCTGGTGACTGTGTGGGCAAATATATGACTGGTGGACAATCTTACCAGGTCTTACGGCACTGAATCCTTTATTTTTTCCTTTTTAAACTGTCACATACCTATACTTTAAGCTTAATCAATCAGCATGCTTTTGTAAGTGTCGGAGAAGTTGTGACAAAGGGACAACGAAAATTTATAGCGGTATATTTTACTATTTTTGCTTTGAAAGCCTATAAAACGGAGAGGTACCTATGCGGGGTAGCTCTAAACAAATGCATCAAATACTAGACCTTTTGTATTTGTGAAGTTTTACATTTTCATAGTGTTACAATTTACATGGTATATTAAAGTTTGGTGTTCTGTGTATGTTTCGGAGGCAACTAACGTCGGGGATAAATCTTTCTATGATCTGATTTTTTATGTACATAGTGTTTGAAATTTGTTGTTCTTGCCTTTAAATGTGAGGGGGTGTATGTATAGTCGTACAACATCGTACGAGGGTGGTTTTGATGCGATCGAGATGCAGCGCGATTCGATGCGAGAACAATAAACACCTGACTCGCAAAACAAATGCTGAATGCGGTGCAACATGACGCGAAATTAATCGAAGGCGATCTATAGGATTAATAGCAGCAGTTTCGCGTCGCATCACATTGAATTCGTGTATCAAAGCTTCGTAATCGCGTTCAATTTTAATCGCCTAACTAGATTTTAAAATACGCAGATACAGACGCGTTTACGCGTAAATGTCTTATGTATAGTTGAATATTGTCTTATTTGTATTACAATAAAACTTGTTTTAATGAATGACATTTCTTGCTGTATTGTGACTGGGGGGCTATTTTTGTATAATATGGTGGTACATACATAAGTAAAATGGCGTCTGCCGACTCAAGCGTTTTTGCGCACTTTGTATGACTATATGAAATTACATAATGATAAACAACTTGTTTACCAACTGCAGTGTATGTTTGTACGGCATTAGTTTTACAATGTTGCTTTATGCAAAGTACCTATACCTATCGAAAGAATAACTAGCATGTTTTCAATATTACTGTATTTAAATCGGTGTTTTATATATCTAACTTAACGCACATACATGTCAAATCCCACATTTCTCTATACTTATATGCAATTAAATTACGTAAAAGTTTTTGAATGTTAATGCCGACCATAAATTTATCGTGCCTAAGTGGTGAGTGAAAGATTATTAAATGTTCTTGTACAAACTAAACATAGGTGTTTATTGATGTTTGCATGCGTATTCATATAACTGATGTTTTGTAAAATTTTGGCCGAGGAAAAGTTATATGCATTACTTATATTGTTGTATGATTGTAAAATAATGGTTGTGAAAACTTTTCTGAAATGTTGGTAGGTACAACGCATTCCTTATTGATCCCAATTTAATGTAGCGCAGCAAAGAACTGAGTGAATATACATAACTGTATGTATTAAATAAAGCTGTGTCGCATTTGCGTTGCAATTCTATTTCAATGTCGATGTTTCGCTGAGAATGTCAACAGTTCGTTTAAGTTGGGTCCTCTTAATATTTCTTTTATATAGCTATATAGATAAGTTGTAATAATATGACTTGTTTTTGACCAAAAACGATTCTTTACAATGATATTATTTTGTGAATGTAATAATAAAATAGATGAAATTAAAACATTTCTTTTCGTGACTAATTCCATTTCCCATAAATCAAAATATATTCTCAAATTTTGAATACTGTTTTCCTTTTTCAAAAATAGGAATTCTTTTAGAATCGATTTGGAATTTTAAAATAAATAAAACATTTTGTTTATATGAAGTAAAATAGTGTGTGTGGCGTAGTGAGCATTTTGCAATTACCCGATATTTATTCAGAATACAATTTTTATGTAGATATTATTAGTATCTTTATTCCTGCTGAGCTGGCTGTCATTTATACATATGTATGAAAAAAATATGTCCATATTGTTGTAGGTAAGTTGTGGTTTTAAAATAAGAATTTTTTAAGTGAATTTAAATACCTATAAGGACAAATACACCAAGCATTAACATTAAGTTATATCTGATTATTACGTACGCTTACTTCCAGTGATTTTTTTCCATTTGAAGTTCTATATTTACCAGCTCCATTAACCCTACCTATAACGATAGTCAGGAAGTAATAAATACTCAGTAATGGATATCTGAAAGAATATCGTTACCTTTGTAACGTATGAGGGTACGTTCCATTGATGTTATTTACGATGATGTTTCTAATAAAAAAGAAATGTGACTTGCTTTTATTTTGGCGCTGAGAATTGAAGAGTAATTTTTTAGGAATTCCTTTTTTATATTTCAAAAGTATTCGAATTCGATTTTTTAAAATCTTTATTAATTGAAATGTCGAAAAATATTTACTTAAAAAAGAAATAGTTTTTTTTTTAGTTTAGTGATGTTATCTAATTTCTATGATAGGGTTCGCGCCGCTATAATTCCGAAATTGGTTGTTCTAGAATTGTCCCGGATTTGATAAGTGTCTATCTGGCAACCCCTAGTACCAGATGAGAGTATTTATATGCTATGTTGTATCTTAGATCATTTGCTGTTTTAATATGTGTCCAGTTGAAGTATAATTATAGTGTGGTTATACCTTATAAGTAGATAAATATGTATAATAATGCCAAATATGTGTTAACAAATTTAATTAATACGTCACGGATTAAAATGCTAAGCATCTGGCTAATCGTAATAACCAGTTTCATTTAATATGGCATTGAAATCACTCTACATAATTATACTAGTTTTTCCTTTTTACAAACAACTTCTGCGGCCTTATCCATGTAAAAATACTGCGATTTTTTATTATAATCTTTATAACGATTTCTTTATCATTTTACGTATACCTATTATTGCATAACATCTTATTATTTATGTTAAAAATCGTCATAATAACAATTCTTACCCCTTTTAAAAATTTTGTTAAATTTCGGAATTTTTAAAGAAAAAGATGTACTGCATAAAATATTTCGAAATATTAAGTTGTGAACATATATTTAATCTGTTAACATATATCTTTTCATAGGCCAATATTTTAAAAATATGCAATTTATGCGCTGTCTTCAGAGATGCCAAAAATGGTCCACTACTTTCTTTTGCGGTTTCTTTCTCAGATCTGAGGCTTACCGTACCGTACCGTTAGTAGATTTTATTTTGACATTCAAAAATTGAATTTTATATTTATATTTTATCTAAAAAAATATTTGAATTACAATTTGAACTGGTCTTTACTCTACGCACGATACCGGCCGAATAAGTAGAGTCGTTACATGAAAAAGTATTTTTATTATAACAAAGGATATTACCAATTTAAAAATAAATGACAGAATGGGATAGTTTGAAATGGTTATTTATTAATTTAAAATAGATGATGCTTCGTTTTCAGTCCCAAATCAGATTTTAACCAATCAATAATGTCCTAGTTTATTGTAGAGTATTACGATACCTACATGAGCACAAATTGGTAATCGTCTTTTTAATGTGACTGACGATATCTTTTAATATTATTTATTGTACTTAGATAGTAAGAAAATTTTTAATTATCATCAAAATTAGTTCTTTATGCGTGTTTTAATTAAATTTTATTAATAAACAATAATTGCAAGTGAACAAATGGCAGTGGAAGAGTGACAAACAGCCAACGTCGTGGATCATTAGTAACGTGTCGGCGTCGAATGTGTCTGCGATTCAAACTGTTATATAAACGTACCTACCTCAATTGGTTGAATAGACTACCGCTATTGTACAGCATTACATCATGGATAGTGACGCTGAGTCAGGGTCGGCGTGTCCCTGACCACGGTCAATGACAGCGTTTGAAGGTGCCCTCCAAAAAAGCGCGGCAACGCTTGCCGCATTCCATCTGGCAGTGTAGACGCGCTGCAGACATGATTTGTAGGCCCATATTTGTAATCTTTTTTACCTAAGTTTTTTTTATGTTTTGCGTAATGAAACAGTTTTGTCATTATATAAAAAAATATCAGAATACTCTCGAAATCAAGAGATTTCATCGGAATTATTCATAATATAATTTGAATATGTTTCAAAATATCGTTACTGTTTTAATATCGCTTTTAACGTCTATTCTTGTTTGGTTTTATTTTTGACTTCCCTATGAATCTTTATAAATTATAATGTACCTATAAATGAATCTGGACTTACATGGTAATAAAAATCTAACGTTAATAATAACTACAGTAACTAAACCTACTTTGCCTCAGCAGTGAATGCCCAAAATTATTTTAGTGGTGTGTCAATGACCTCGCAGTTCGAAGGCTTTGCTCATTTTAACCATTCCAACGGTCGAAACTTGGTGCAGGTAAAAGATTAGGTCACCTTCAAACATGTTCCATACAAAATTACCTCGTGTCTATGGCTATATTTATCTTATGGGCTCAATTGACTAACTGTGCCTTTAAAAGATAGAGTTTTAGAATAAAAATCAAAATAGCGCACTGTTTTCTGTGGTTTATAGAATGATTTGCCTACTTAGTAACTGTAACTAAGTAAAAATAAGTTTTTTGACCGACTACAGTAACATTTAAATTGAAAATAATACAGAATAATTTGAACAAAAATGATTCCTTGACCTTTGACAGTAGTTAATTAATCACTGTATTAGTACCGGTTGCTTAGCATAACCCGAATAAAAGAGCCTTTAGAAATCCTTTTTCTGAGTTGTAAAATGTTTTCCTCGAACTTGGATAAAAAGAAAACGTCGGGTAAAATAAAATACACCAGCTATTAAGGACTGATGATGATCAATGTATCTGGTACAGTTGTAAAGTAAATTCATCATACTTATTCGATTTAAAAAAATCAAAATTTTTTTTATTGAACTGACAAAAAAGATGGTCATACTTACTATTAATAATTATATTATTTAAATTATATTATAATTATATTATTTATACAAGTAGTTACTTCATATTTCAGCAAAGAAAAGTACAGTGCAATCATATGATTATTTTATTTTCTATAGTTAATCTGTGAATCAGCTTTTGCGTTTGGGATCAACGCCAACTCGTTAATGCTTTGCGAAATTAAATTTATGGCTGTCATATGCGCGTTATGTACTTGCAAAAATTACTTCCAAGTTTCATGGGCTTCCTAACAAATACTTAATGTACTTTGTAAATAACTAACGTTTTTTCTTGTACTAAACATTTATTTATCACACAAGGCAGTGGCGTAACTACAGGATGGCAGCGGTGGCAAAATGCCACGAACCCATGTCCTGAGGATCCCTAGTTCGAATTTCAGAGATCCTTAAGTAAAAAAATCCTTAAAAATAAATACATAGGTAATAAAGAGATAATAAAGATAATAAAGTGATAGTAAAGTTTTCCCAAAAAAGTACAAAATCGCGATTTTCTCGAAAACTGTAAAACTTGGTACTTAGGTAAATGACCTCTTCTATCACGTCTCTGAAAGATTGCATCGGTCCACCAAGCCACCCTGTATTTATAACGATTTAAAATTGATATTAATGATTCTCATTATACACAGAATTACTGATTTTCGCAGTCGGGTTTTTCTTTTCTATAAATAGCCTCGTTATTGAAGCAAAATTAGTATACCTACCTATTTATTTTCGATAGTATTTTTTAATTAATTGACCGTATAAACGAATACGAGTTGCAGTGTAAGTGTATTTTAGAAATAAATAGAGGAGACAGACATGAACATAAAATGTAAAGACTAATGCATTCTTTCTTTTTTATAACATTTCACCATATGTATGTGTAGTAGCATATAAGGCTCATATAAGAAATCATGCCGCTAGTAAACTTACACAGGATTAACAAACATGAATTTAATCAAAACTTATGAATATTACAATTCTCAGATACCTACATATAGCTTGATGTAACACTACAATATCATGATTTCCACGTGCCGTCGTGGGTACCTATTGGAAATTATATTTCTTTCTCTCTTAGTCTCTATACTGTTTTCTCTGTTGCTCTTTCGACCGACACAAAAATATAAAGTATAATTCAGCAGAAATGCATTGTAGCTAGTTGGTGGGGTATATAGTTAAGTGGGTGGTGTCTCCCCCAGCGATGCAGCAAAGGGCTCAATTACTGTTTGGTATAAAAGTGGCTGCATGTAACGTTAAAAGTAATATTTGTGTTGGAGCGTATTACATTCTTTTCAAGGTTGAATCGTATAGAATACAGTTACTATATTATTTTGAACATTTTGTCTTTTGACATCGCTTTGGACATATTTTGTTTCTGTTAAAAAGTCTTAATACGTTTACATATATACATTTTCTGGTGCATAGGTAGCAATACGCTTTCTTTGGTACTTTTTTTATATTGTACTTATTTTACGTTCCGTAGCCAAAAACTTTCGCAATGTCCGTTTGTTTATTTATCTGTCTGTCCGCGGTTTAGCCCCGAGGTAGTCAATATCTTAGCGCAAAACTGTAATATAAATAACCACGCCGCCGTGTCGACAAAGTCATATGATAAAATGTTATAAATTTTTTATTAT
>DVRM01000242.1:0-11356 GCA_018232405.1 Junonia genoveva | reverse complement strand
GGCACATGCAGATTGCCTCACGATGTTTTCCTTCACCGCCGAGTTCGAGATGATATTTAAACACAAATTTTAGCACTTGAAAATTCAGCGGCGCTAGCCAGAGTTTGAGCCCGCGACCTTCGGTTTAGATCGTACCTGAACTGAAGAATCGTCATTTACAGTGATGGTGCCGGATGAGACAAAGATTTTGTTTTGTTTGCCATCATTCTCAGTTACTGTGACAACACCTGGCCGCAGAACAGCTAGAAAAGAACAAATAAAATTGACTGTTAATAGGACTGGTTTATGCAGATTATTACTGATTCGGTTTTTGTTATATTGTCTTATAGATAATTAAAATATTTGTCATTTCATAAAATGAAAATACTCAGTAAAACTAATTTCAAAATAAAAGGTATAAAGAACAGTTTTTCGAAACAAGATATTTGTGTTGTTTTTTTTTCAAAAAAAAATATTTACAGGGATCTAAAACCACAATGGAATCCCAAACTTTAAAGGTAACAGAACCCTAATGAAGTACCTTTTATTTTTCGGAACGCCACTTCAAACAATTAAAACACCATTTTATTTCATTTCAAAGTAAAAAAAAAATAAACACCTTGAAGATAACCATTTTTAGCAGTCAGTGTATTTTTAACCTTTTCATTAAGTGTACCCACTCTAAAACATTTTTATAACTGTATTATTGTAACTTAGTACTAAATTATTTTGGCAGAGTTCTTATGACTATTTTGCAAAACCCCCTAAGTTTTGCAGACACGCTTTGGGAATCCTAGTTAAGACATTTAACTTTTGTTCCAATTTAATTGATGTTTTGTATAGGTCGTTTTGTATTGGTAGTCTAGTCATGGTATATATTTACAATTTAGTAGATGCAGTTTCAATTACTGCACATCTATTATAATTACTCAGTTACTCTGTATAATTAGGTTTCAACATATGGATGGTAAGGAATAATATTGACGATTGAAAGGCTAATTGTTCTAAGTGCCATTTTTTGACATATATATTGTATATATACATATTTGGAATCAGCAAATTTTTCTCTATCCAAATATGTATACAATTAATGAAAATGAAATGTTTTTCATCATTCAGATTCGTAATAACAATATTCACTTTCTGAAAGTCAAATAAATCTACTTTGTCTGTCTAATATATCAATAAAAGGGCGCATAGACCAAGTAGCCTTTCAACCGTTGATATGTATAATGAAATTGTTAACAATACCTTACCTTTATCAAAACCAAAAGGTCAAATGCTTATAATACCTTATTATAAAAAAAAATTATATAATTACCTAATGTGGGAACATGTTTCGGCAAAATACCAAAAGCACCACTGAATGATGGCACATCAATCTGTTTCACAACTTGTTTGTCATAGAATACCTGAAAAACAAGAAAATATTGAGCGATAATTTTTTATCAATTTATTTTTAAAAAACCTGACCAAATGTCCATTTTTCTATTATTTACAATGTAAAGCATTCAATGATGTTTTACTTATTAAAAAAATAGATCAAATTAAGATATCACTATAAATAATTATATTATTGTAATTATATTATTATAATACGGGGGATGGTGTTGCTCGCGTCCGTAGGATTTACCACCTTTCCTAGGCCCACCCTACACGTGTCCCCCGGGTGGTGCTAAACGGGCAACAACGCCGAGCAACGGGCGGCGGTTAAATAACCCGACTATTGGCTACTGCAAGCCAAGAGGGACTAAATCCCCTCTAAAAGCTGCAGCCATAGTACCTTGGGAAAGTACTATGAGTAAAGTTCCCAACCCCCTTTTTTTAATGAAAATGTCTGATAACGAATGTGATTTGCCGAGCGATCCGGTTCACCGGCGCCATCCAGTACCCGGGCTGGATGGTGTGAAATATGCTACCGAAGACTCCACAGGTGTGAGTGACCAGGCTCCTGTGTCAGTTCCTGCTACTGGAAAGAAGACTTTAATTCAACAAGCATTCCACCCTAGCTTATTCTTATCAAAACGCCGAAACTCAACTGGCAACCTACAAAATAAAAAAGAAAGTCCACCTAATATAAACAAGGTAATAACCAATCCAAAGGTACCTTGGCAACGATTACCTGACCACAGTCAAAAACGCAACCGATCACCAGACGAAACAGAATCTTCTCCAAAAGTTATAAAAACAAATAGCGAAAGACAACAAGAACGTACAACGAAAACAGATTACGACAACACTATTTCAAAAGATATAGAAACATCTAACAGTTTTTCAATATTGAACTTAGATAATGAAATGGACAACACAGTGGAAAAAACTAAATATAAACAATCAAAACCACCTCCTATAATATTGTATGGAATAGATGATCTTGAACAACTATCAAAACTTATAGAAGAAGTTGCAAATAAAGAAGATTATGTCTACAAGATTATCTCTAAAAACCAGTTAATTATAACACCAAAAACTGTTGAGAAATACAAAATAATTATTGACCACATCCGCAACAGAGGTCTTATAGGACATACCTTCACAAGAAAGGAAGAACGCTGTCCTAGGATAGTTATCAAAAACCTCCACTTTAGCACTCCCAAGACGGCAATTGTTGAAGCCATAGAATCCACCGGCAATAAAGTAAAAGGTGAAATTGTCACTGCTCGAAAGAGAGGAACTAAAATACCCTTGAACACATTTTTTGTTAATATTTTTCCAAACTCTAACAATAAATTGGTAAAAACAATAAAATATATATATAACCAAAAAGTAATAATAGAGGATCCGAAACGAAGAACAACAATAGTACAATGTACAAGATGCCAGCAATATGGACATACCAAAAATAACTGTATGAGACCTTACAGGTGTGTCAAATGCGCAGGATCTCATAAAACAACAACATGCACCAAAGACAGAAATACGCCTGCAGTATGCTCACTGTGTTCTGGAAGTCACCCAGCTAATTACAAAGGATGCCATGTATACAAAGAAATACTAGCCAGGAAAACACAAAATATGCACAAAAAACCTGCTAGGAAGAGCCAGTATCAGCAAAATCAACAACTTCATGTAGAAGACGCAATACCAAGTAGAGGGCTGAAACAAAATAAAACAACATTAGTACAAAATGGAGAGCTCTATAGCGATGTAGTTAAAAAACAGAAATCTGACGAAACACATTATATAGATAAAAAACCTGTAAAGGAAAGAAACGTTGACAGTAACAAGTCACAGCGCACAAACTTCAGCAGAAATGCTGATAATGAACAAGTGTATGATACACAAGAAAAAGTCACCCTAGAAACACTAATTATCAAACAAGCGGAAAAACTTGACAAACTACTTCAAAACATGGATACATTAATAAATCTGATTACAATGCTAGTTAATAAACTTCCGTAATGGCTTCGTTGAGAATTGTTACCTGGAATATCAATGGTCTTCTGCCAAATAAACAAGAACTAGACACGCTACTAAAGGTCAATAAAATAGATATTGCCCTAATAAGTGAAACGCATATAAACCACCACAAGACCTTTCAACTGGATGGATATAACATATACTTAACTAACCACCCTGACGGCAGATCTCATGGCGGGACGGCTATTGTTATCAAAAGCAATATCAACCATTACTCTCAACAACCCATTCAAGGAGGAATATTTGCAAGCGACTACCATCACAATTGAAGATAAGATGGGCCCAATAGTCGTGAGTGCCGTCTACTGTCCACCACCGCACAGCATCAAAGAAGAAAACTTCAAAGACTACTTCAAAACTTTAGGCAACAGATTCATCTGCGGCGGTGACTGGAATAGTAAACACATATACTGGGGTTCTAGATTGATAACAACGCGGGGTCGAGAGTTAAAGAAATGTATAGATAATCTCAAGCTAACAACACTTTCCACCGGAGAGCCGACATATTGGCCCACAGATATACATAAAACGCCAGACTTACTGGATTTCTTTATTATAAAAGGGATGTCACGCATGTATTTCACTGCAGACTCCTGCCTGGATTGCTCCTCTGACCATTCTGCTGTAATTGGAACATTTAGTACATCAATTATCAACAAAGAGCAAGAAATCACTCTAAGCAATCACAAAACGGACTGGAATGGGTTTGCTGAATTTTTAGAGGATGAACTAGATCTTGACCTACAACTAAAAACTGAGTCTGATTTAGATGATGCTACTTTCTACATTACCAACAAAATACAGGAGGCAGCTTGGCGGTCAACGCCTAGTATAACAAACGTAAATAGTAGCACTAATATCCCGATTATGATACGCAATAAAATTGAAGAAAAACGAAGACTCCGAAGGGTCTGGCAAACTAGTAGACTACAGGAGGATAAATCGATATTTAATAGAGCCGCAAAAGAACTAAAAGACATAATTAGTGAAAATGAGAATAACTCACTCCAACAAAGACTTTCTAGTTTGTCTCCTACTAGAAAAGATCAATACTCATTGTGGAAAATAACAAAATCCTTTAAGAGACCCCAGCAATCTATTCCACCCCTTAGATTACCATCTGGAAATTGGGCCAAACGTGCTGGTGAAAAAGCGGAGTTGTTTGCACAATACTTGAGCGGGGTATTCACACCAAATAAATCCTCTGACAAGGAATTCGAATTAGAAATAAAAAGAGTTATAAACAGCGATCAACAACTGTCACTGCCTATAAAACCAGTAACTCAAAAAGAACTGACTCAAGTAATACAACAACTTGAAAATAAAAAAGCTCCAGGTTTTGATCTTATAACAGCCAAGATCCTCAAGCATTTACCAAATAAACCGATGAGATTTCTCACTATGCTGTTCAATGGAATTATGAGAATACAATACTTTCCCAAACTTTGGAAAGTTTCACAAATTTGTATGATAGCTAAACCTGGCAAACCTCCTACAGAACCAAGTTCATACAGGCCGATTAGTCTTCTCCCCCTATTATCAAAAGTCTTTGAAAAGATTTTTCTGTCTAGACTTAAGCCAATACTCCAAGAAGCACGGATTCTTCCAGAACACCAATTTGGATTTAGAGAGAGCCATTCCACCATAGAACAATGTCATAGAGTAGTGCACAAGATCAGGACGGCACTTGAGAATAAAGAATATTGTTCAGCAGTATTCTTAGATATACAACAAGCATTTGACAAAGTCTGGCACGATGGACTTCTGTTCAAGCTCAAAAATTTATTACCAAATTCTTTCTATATGATATTAAAATCATATATAAAAGACAGAAAATTTCAAGTAAAATTCGGCAGTGAACTCTCGTCACTTCACGAAATTCATGCCTCTGTACCACAAGGATCTGTCCTTGGCCCATTACTCTACTCTATATATACAGCAGACCTGCCTTGCACAGAAGGAGTAGAAACAGCCACCTATGCCGATGACACTGCGTGCCTATCAAATAACAGAGACCCAGCGATAGCATCACAAAGGCTACAGACCCAAATAAATAAACTCGAACATTGGTTAGAGACTTGGAGAGTTAAAGTTAGTGCAACAAAATCGAAGCACATCACTTTTGCACTTCGTAAAGGCAACTGCCCAAATGTCACCATGGGGAGTGAAGCACTTCCGAACGACACCTGTGTAAAATATCTGGGACTACATCTGGACAGAAGGCTCACATGGACGCAACACATAAAAGCCAAAAGAAGGGAGGCTAACTTACACCTTAATAGTTTGGACTGGTTAATAGGCAGACGGTCATCCTTAACGCTCAATAATAAGCTGCTAATATACAAATGTATTATCAAACCAATTTGGAGCTATGGTATAGAACTTTGGGGGTCTGCATGCAACTCCAATATAGAAATTCTACAAAGATTTCAAAATATTGCGCTCAGAAACATCTTGGGAGCACCCTGGTTCACAAAAAACAGTGAAATTCACGAATACCTGGAAATGCCAACAATCAAAGAAGAAATAAAGAACTACAACATAAAATACAAAAACAGACTGAAAAATCATCCAAATAAGCTGGCAAAAGACTTAATAAACACTGACCAAGACCTCAGACGCCTTAAAAGATGGCATATCATGAACCTAGACGAGAGGCACTAAATAATATGTTCATATCTTCTCGCTGATTAAATGGGTTGGAGACTTAATGGAGTCCCCCCTCTCTAAACTCACCTAAAACACCTCATCTGATTATGGCTAATTGGCCGATTGCAGATAATCACACGAGTGAAAAAAAAAAAAAAATTATATTATTATAATATTATATTGAATTATTCAAAAGTACCAAAAGTACTTGGAAGTTTTAGTCCAACTTTCTATTCACCCATTAACTGCGAAATATAACCCAAAGATGGTTTTTTGTTTTCAACCTAGTTTTTGTTATAAGAAAGGGTTTATAAAATATAAAGAACAGAAATAGTAGGAAAAAAAGCTTTTTTCTATGTTTAAAACCATATGCTGCACTCAATTGAGTACACCAACATTTAGCATTGAATATCTTTGTCAAATTGACAATGTCAATATAAGCTCGAGTCATTGTTATCTATTTTTTTAAATGTTATATTCTATATAAAAAATAACAGTAATATAATTTTCATAATTCATAAGAGTTATGTAAGTTTTATTTATTATGATAATATCGAATACTTTGTGCCATTTTGATGACAATATTATCCCTCACAAATATAATTTAATAGATTCTCATTATACTAAAATTAAAAGATACAGATAAAGGAATCATTCCTGTATTTGTTTGAGTATGGCCGCTAACGGGTTAACTGTTATAGACAGTGCATTTGTATTTTATTTCCAAAATTAAGGAAAACTTTTGCTTTAAAACTTTAAGAGAAACGTAAAACAATAAACTAATGGCAGATCTACAATCAAGACTTTTAAGTACTTTTTAATAATTTTTTTATCTAACGTCACAAAAATAAGTAATTTAAAATAACTGGTCATTATAAAGTTTTTATTAAACATCTTTCTTAAAATTTATAAACTAATCGTAATCGTTTATACTTTTAAGGAGGCGAAGGACTTGTATCCAGAACCGTTAAATAGATTTAAAAAATCCATACCTTGTTCCCCGCAGCAAAGGTAAAAGCCATTTCACCTTCTTTTGGGGCATCTGCATAGCCACGCACTTGGATCTTCCTGGCTACATTTCTTAACATGCTGCGTAGTGCAAGGGCCATTCTAAAATCATTTGAAATATTGTTTTTAGTTTGAACATAATTATAACATTTTACACCCGTAAAAAAATGAAACTCAGTTACTCAAACAGATTTTAACGCAAATTAAAATGCAGAAGTAATTACATTTTGTCACTGTAAATTTTCGATTATAACCTATCATAAAAAGTATCGTTTTTTCTGGTTTAAGTCATAAATCATACAATACTTAATTAAATACTACCTCTGCTAACATGATAAACGTTTTATTACTTTTAATTTAAAAGAAATATAGCGGAAAACAAAGATTATGTAATAATGTTCTTAGTGTTCTTTCTAATGAAGGGTTAGCTAATTAAAAAAACCAATACTACTAAGATAAAATACTTATATAACGAACAATTTTTGTAATACTTACTTTGATAGTTATATATTCTACTGCAAACAAGTTCCAATAATTATGAAGAGGCCTTTTCAGTTTCCGACACCCTTTTCAAGCCTGATAGCCGAAATGTCAACTTCACCTCGTAGCAAAATTGACTTTCTGACGATACGTGCAAAAACTGTTCATACTTTTAGGACTAGTTTAACTTATTCCAGTTACGTTCACCCTTCAATTCTCATTTATATCTATCTATTTAATTTAAATAATATCTACGTGTTATCTACTTATGGCATATGAATAGGCAAATATTTAAGAGGATATCTAATAGATAGATAGATAGAAATAGATATCTATTTATTTTAACTTCATTGTAGATATGTATCTATCTATCTAAATTCTATATCTATCTATAGTTCACTCTGGTCATTTTTTGGTGTCAATTGTCAAAGTCAAAATAGGTTTGAGGTTTGACATTGACATTAGATAGTGTAAACCCGCGAAATGTTTTTAATTCATTGCAAAAGTTTTTTAAAATACTTTAATTTAGTATAAATTTCATCCTTACATTTATACAACAACCATGATTTTAAAGAATTTAGATGTAAATAACTTATCAAGGCTCTCGTCACAGCAAGTCGACCATGTAACCTGTATTGAATGGTACATTTTTCAATAAATATTTGCTCGTCGAAGTATTTTTTAGATAATTAATTGTATTATTTTTAAATTTCAGTTGTAAATATTATGTGGTACCTACCACAGCAACTTGTGGACATTCGTTGTGCCACTCGTGTTGGCGCACAAGACAAACTTGTCCTCTTTGCGGTGTTCAAGTTGAGAAGAAGAATTTGAAGTTAAATTTACCTTTACAGACTCTCAAGGACCATGTTCAATCATTTGCTAGTGCATTTGAAGAACTTTTCAATATAAAATGTTTGTAGTTTCATTATAAAAAACTCTCATATTAAAGAATACTCTTATTTGAATATTTAAATGTAATATAAAAATATACTCTTTTTTCAGTGGATGAATTTTCACTTGATGCACCAAGCAATAAAGAGTCTCAAGTTTCAAATATACATGTTAAAGAATGGTTGGCAAATTCACAAAATCATTTTTCTGCACCTGTAACCGAGTCTCAGCAGTCCATTCAAGAGCCTATTCAATCTGTTGAGCAAATAACGAGTGATATACAAATACATTCTGAGAAGAAAAGAAGTCCAAAATCTGTTGAAGTTGTCCATGTTCCTCCCATGCAAGTTGACTGGGATAAAATTGAAGAAATACCAGATACGGAGATTCTTAACAAAAATGAAGAAAATCCAATTGGACCAATGGATATTGAGCCGTTTGACTTACTGGATGATGATAAGGAATACTCTGTAGATAAGCCTAGAAGGAGTTCAAGGAATAATAAGGAAAATAAAAACAGGAATGTAAATAAAGTTCTTGCTGAAATTGCACCTGACCATAATAGTGAAAAGAGTTTAAATTTGGATAGTAATAATAAATCACATAAACTTGGCAAAAATTGGAATAATGTAAAAAGGATGAAAAAAGAATTTAGCAAACTAAATAAAAATAATAGAAATAAATTAAATGTTTCTATTGAAATGTGTAAGAAAACTCAAAATGTTGCTAATAAAGCAATTGATCTCAATTCAGAAAAAAAGTTGTATGATATTGATGATAACACTCCAGAAGTTAGCACCAATGTGGCAGCAATGGAAACAAGTGATTGTGACAAAAATGATCAAGAAATTATCGATAAAAATGATATAGATATTAGTAAACAAAAGGATAAAAATTTATCACAAAATCAATCTATTAATCACAAAAATTCATTTATAAAACAAAATCCCATTAATATTGAAGAGAAACATGTAAATGATGAACATCAAACCACTAAAGAAACATCTATAGCTAATGTAAATACTCAACAATTTAAGACTCCAAAAGTTTGTTTCTTTAAAAAAAGTGCTTTGAATAAAGTAGATTTATTGCAAGGAAATAAAAACGAAACAATTGTTAGAACTAATGATAATTCAAATACAAACTGTACTATAAATTCAGATGATATTGAGATAACAATAAAAATTGGAAATTCTTTGACTAATATTTTAATAAAGAAAAAGGAAAATGATGTACAATTAAAAATAAATGCTGATCGTGAAATTCAAACTAGTTTGGAAAAAGTAAATACAAATAATGAAAAAACTACAACATGTAGTCTAAATACCCAAAGCAAATTACAGAATATGGATAAAAATGATAATATTCAAAAAGAAAAAGATATGATTATAGAATCTGCTACTCAAAAAATACAAGTTTTGGAAAAATCAACATCAACCAAGAAAAATACAGCCTCTGCAGATACAGCAACTGGTAATTTTGAAATTACTGAAAGTGTTGAGAGAGAATTATCCAAAATAATAGATGATGCGCAATTAGTTGATGAACAGAAGAAGAAAACATCAACTGATACATTAAAAAGTAGTAATACATCTCAAATAAAAGATCATCTTCCAACACCAAAACCACTTCAAGATATTCCAGAACACATGGAATATTTAAATGATGTGGATATATTTGAAAGTGTATCTGTTACAGAAGGAAATGTACAAGTACTTAAATCTTCAAAAAATATCCCTTCTGCAATATTAAAGCCATCAATAAAAAGTTGTAAAACAAAGTCCCTGAAAACTAAGAGGGATAGAGAAACTACAGACTTAGATGACCTTTCCGAAAGTAAGAAAATAAAATTGACTAACAATACTACTATTGATGATAAACCGGTAGATGATTTAAATGAGAAAGAAAAAGTTATAGATCAAGATAGTGAAAATATTAATTATGATGCAATAATGAGCCAGGTGTTTGCTAACATTGATGCGGATATGGGTAAGACTAAAAAAACTTCAGAACATGGTACTCAAAATAAAAATTGTAATGACAATAACATTCAGAAAAGTGGTATTTTATCAGTGACACAAGCTAATAATAGTAACAAAGACAATCAACCATATGAAAATGAAAAATATAGTGAAAATATAAAACGAAGTAACTTTCGCTCTCTGTATAAATAGGTATATTTTTTTATTTACAGAATGATTCAAGTGAGAGATTTATATTTATAATACTTACATATTATAGTACAGAAAGGCCGGAAAGAAATCAAAAAATTGTAATATAATTACATGTGTATGTAGGCCTAAACTGTGACCTTACGAGATTGTTTAAATTAATATACATATGTACATCGTCACATATCTTAAAAAGTACGATGAAAAACTTCCATTGCTCCCGCGCAAAGCCGGAACCGTTCGCTAGTGTAGAGTACCAGGATATGTTCAGCATTTATGTGAATAAGGTCGGAGTGGAAAGTTTCAAAAGGAGCGTTGTACCTTATTGCTGGCTTTTGTTCGCCAACTTCTGGTGGAATCCCGAGGGCGAATGCTGTCACGGGATATCCAGTTCTACTCATAATGTATATCATATTTGAAATAGATGGATCGAGAGAATCATAAAGTTATACAGCTTTTACTTTATTTTACTATATTTATATAACTGTTTTAAGTACGAATGTTAAGTATGGATGAATGGTTGTTGTTCAAAGATTATTAAGCGGGTTTTGATGTGGCTTAAATGTGAGTGTAATAGGTATATGGATTATTCTTTATCTACCGTGATGCAATTATAAAAGTTGTGCCGTGACGTTTGCAAAAGGTTGTATTACGATTTTAGATAATCAGTAATCTTTCTCTTCAAATTAATATATTGCTTAAACGGTTCTTTCGAAAGTTAACTGTATCTTTAACTTCATATTTTAAACACACTT
>DVRM01000241.1:0-11361 GCA_018232405.1 Junonia genoveva | reverse complement strand
TTTTGCTTAATTTCTGCCCTTTGTTTACGGAGAAATGGGAGTCAAGAAACTTAAGAATGCTTGAAGTTATTATCATCAAGTAATTGGCAAGTTTTTGGCACATCAAAACAGATTCTAGAATTTGAAATACGATTTATAATTAACTAAAATCTTTTCAATATTTTGTAAAATCTGCCAGCCATATAAAATTACTTTATTATTATTCTATAAAACCATAACAGGACACAATGAATTTCTTTTTTTTCATTTTTAAACGTATAAAAAACGTTAAAACTTGCAGATTCGAAAGCAATTCAAGCCGCGAAATTTCGTAGAAATTCTATCGACGAATCACAGAAAAGTCGTGACACAACAATTTTCTGTACGATCAAAACCTCTTAAGGATCTTTAGGAAGCTAGGTTTCCCATCTTCATGCTATTAAACGAGATTGAATTTACAACATTGTAACTTTTTCATTAATAAAACTGCAGTCCGGATTATACTTACCTATGTAGCGATGAATTCCGAGACAAAATATCGTTATGGTCGATACGCAATTACGAAATTACTAGCAAGCTTCTATATGGGTTTTATATTTTAATGGTGAGCGTAATTCAAACCGGATGGTCACCGCTACCAGAGAAGCTGTCGAGATCACTGTAATTTAAAATAATATTACTTGATATGTAATAGAAGATGTGAATGAAATCATGAGTGCAGTGTTATTTTTCTTAGAAATATTATTTTTGTGCGACTGTAAATTAAAACTGTTCTACTTTTTCAAAGTATGTAAAATGGGATTAGAAATCCGTGATATGTAAAAAAACGTGTAAAAATATTGATCAAAACCATAGCAACGACTAACCCAATCATCGAAATAAAAAACTTATAATACCTATATCAATTATAATAAGTTATAAAACGAACCAAAGTTAAAATTAAATTCGCAACCTCCCAAGCACATATCTTTCACATACTCGTAAGTAGGGAACATAATGTAATACACCCTTTACACGCAAGAACACCAATGCCGAAACATCCGTACAAAATTATCGTTTAAATTTCTATTATCTTAAGAACCGTCGAAAATTGAAATGTCGTGTTGGTATTTAAAAAACGGATTATCAGACATTACTGGGGCCCGACGGAGAGAGTTGACATTCTTAAGAAAAAAACCACGACAGACAAATAAACCCGCAAACGAACGTAGCTGCATATCGCACTTTGTTTATATTCATCGTCGCCACATTGACATTTTTATATTCGCTTCGGAAACGACGTTTTTCGTAATGTTTTAATTTACGCAGCTACGCGTCACTATCACTGATCTTTACTTCATGACCTATTCATACAATATCTAGATGCATCGTGACTCATAAAACATTTGTCAGATAGCGCTTGTAAATAATACATGTTAATGACTGGAATC
Organism: Junonia genoveva; assembly: GCA_018232405.1. Classification (NCBI taxonomy): domain Eukaryota; kingdom Metazoa; phylum Arthropoda; class Insecta; order Lepidoptera; family Nymphalidae; genus Junonia; species Junonia genoveva. Next base: position 9,952 of record DVRM01000241.1, on the reverse strand, counting down.
CCATTGAGCAGATAAAGCTATTTACACATCGGCGTTAATTGCGTAGAGAGAAGGTGTAATATGGGTTCCAAAGATAATTGCTTCATCGTCTTAATTTTTAATGTGTAAACACCGATGTTGACTTAAATCTTCATTACGGAAACCCTTACCCAGATTTGTACTCGGTAAATATTTAAGCTCTTGCCTCGTCGTATTAAAAAATAATGTTTACCTCCACTTCGGACGTATATCCAGCATTAATCTGACAGGTGCAGTTGTGGGAACGGGTTTCCATGGATTTGATATGTGACATCGCTCGGCTGCAGACAGAGCGGCTCGTAAAGTTTAATTTGAAGCATATATTATAGGCCGAGATTTACTATCGTGTAACGCAATACAACGACGAAGAATGGGTATAGTACAAAGGACAATCATTAGGTTGTGTTATGTGGGATGCGCATGCGCACAATGAAATTACAATGCGCCTGTGAATGTCATTATTTTAAATTTCGTAAGATTGACGTCTAGTATGTGTTGATAATGTATAATTATTTTTTTAAATTAATGTCTTCAGACACGATGGTAAGAATTTCCTTAACGGTATTATCTGTACACATCTATTAATTTTTATCTTTCGTGGCATAATCATTTCTAAGATCTAAAAGAGGCATCAAAGGTCATTAATATTTAAAAGCATTTAATATCCAAATAATCATTCACAATCTAACCTTTTGCCTTTGACACTGATTTCGATCCAGAAGCAAGTAACATGGCACTCGCAGAAAGGTCATTGTAATGGACTTCGTTTTAATTTCTTATCTTTTACATCACACTCAGATTATGTAGCGAATGTGTAAACATGAGTTACCTAATAAGAGCAGTTGCGAGATAAACAGTGTTTTAAATTTTCCGACGGTACGAGTGTTACGTCATCGCTATGTGGTTTTGCATATCAACTTATCTTAAGGACATCAAAAGGTCAAATACCTTATTACTACGTACAAAGGGCGGAACAAGTTACGATTCAAACGTAGATCTAACGCTTTTGGAATACTGAATGCTGACTGTTTAGATATGAATCAAAATAGTTTCATTATGTGCTTTAGTATTTACTTTACCTATATTCGTATTGTAAATAAAACCCTCGATATTAAGATTTAAGTGATCGTAACTGTGGACTATTAGGACGTATACCTAATCAAGCGTAGGAAAAATACTTTGATCTTATTTTTATTAACAATAAAGTGGAATCTATGAAACATGCAACAAAACGTTTACTGTCATTTCAAAAGATGAGACAACAATCGCCGTGTTTGGTTTATCTGTGGACCACAAAAAAACTAAAAGCAAAGCAGCTGTAAACAAAATTTTTTTCACAGCTACCTGTCAAAGTGTCAGTTTGTCGTGAAACCATGAGGAATGAGGTAAAAATGTGTACCATTCGGTTATCTGACAGTTACCGACTTACGACCGTTGTTGGGAAACCCTTGAACTACTTGAAAGTCATAATTCTTTTTCTTAACACGAATTAACATGGCCGTGGTAAGTTTAAAATTGTCAAAAAAACTTTGTGCACATGGAACATTTATCTCTAAACACAATCACAAACAGAAGCGAGGTGATAAAAACATTAACCACAAACATTTAAAAACATTATGAAAACTTGGAAATGTTACATTCCCAAAAACAATAAGCGTTCAAAAGATTATAAAAATCCGTTCCCCCATATCAAAAACCATAAGAGCAAAAACGTTAACTGCACAAGTATTAAATTACATTTGATACAAAGGACTTTGATAAACATCGAAAACTGAGAAAGAACCCTTATCATGTATCATAACATTAGACGTTCTGGTCTGAATTTTGTGGCTATGAAATCCAAATTAATATAAAAACAAAAATTCATTTCGATTTAAAATAAATTAAAACACTTGACAGATGATAATGGGAAAAAATCGAGCAACAAACATGAAGTGCTTTAAAACAAATTTTATTACTGAATTTTTTGTGATTACAACCCATAATAAAATCGTTGAAAGGGTTGCTCTGATAAGAGAAAACGCCTTAAGACGTAATTATAAAACTGACCTTTAGCTTAAAACTTTTAATGTATTTACCAAGATTCAAGTTCTCCTGTGCTTAAAAGGAATACCAAGATCTTGTTAATTGATAGCATTCAGGTAAATAAAATTTAAAAAAAAATCTAGTGACAGATTTTGAAAGAAATTTATAGTAACATAATGTAACTCATAATAATATAACATTTGCAAAGGATAAAAGCAGATTCCTAAAAAAAACTAGCCAGAAACATACAAAAAACTGGTTGAAAAAACTGGACAAAAATACATAGACGAGGCAAACCAATGCAAACCATACCAATGCATGAAAATCAACATTTCTCAACATCAGGTTGGGGTCACGAATAGATTCCATGGATAAACATTTGACAAACGAATCAAATGAGCGCATTTTACCCAAAAAAGGAGCAACAACGGTATATCTAAGACATGGGCTGTCGCGGCCTGAAACGATAGGGTGTCGACTTTAATTGTTCGCATTGGCGGTGTCTCTGCGACCCACATTATATTGTTGTTTCGCTGGCAACCCATTGTATTGTTAACGGTCCATACCATTTGGAGTCAGATAACCTGGTGTAAATTTCGTTTCAATAAAGCGCTAATGTGCGGAACTGACTATTAAATTGGTACTATCAGTGTGGATTTTCAAGAATTTTCTTTCTTACTAGAACATTATTTTACTTTGACAATGTGTAGACATTTACGATACCATAGTAGTTTAGAGGCACGACTCTATGCTGCTTAAAAATATAGTTCAAGTACCTTTGGGTTGGATGGTTAAGTTTCAGTTGACACCAAATGGGGAGAAGGCGCCAAATTTGATTAGTTACCAAACTAATATCGTATTAGGCGCGCGCACAAAAATGCCAGCCGGGGGCGGGGCGCGCGGCCGTTGCACCTGGCCATCGCGCCGGCGCATACCTCACGCACTCCTTTTTATACTACACTACGGGTCCGACCCTACCAGCCTTCGTTGAGCCCTGTCCCCTCCTCTATTCTAATACCGATAGACCAGAAAAGTTGACAGCGTAACTCGTCTGGAGTTCGGTTTCGACTAGCCACCTATGTAGCAATGGAACGCATCATCTATTTATTCTTTTTAATTTTCATCTCCGCATCATTGTTACCCGGCAGCTCATATTAAAGACTTTTTTTCAGTCACCCCGGAATCGTACCGGCCGTTCCGTGGCGCTGTTGCGTAGAGTAAATATTTACGTTGTGTAAATCCTAGCTGTTTACTCGATAGATTTATGGCGCCTTTTAGAGAACACGAGTTTGAACAGAATGAATTAGCGGGTGCTCTCGAATTGAGTGATTTTTTAATTTAGTCGGTAAAATTGTGTTAGACCACATAACAAAGATGTAAATTTTATTGAGCATATAACTAAACAACCAAACTTGAAATATGTCAAGATGAGCACTATCAGAATAATTACCATTTTACTAGTAAGCAAATAAAACGCAGGGTCATCTTGGTTAAATAAATGCTAATCAAAAACAGTCACATTAAATTATAAACTTACAATTTGAAAAGTGTGTCAAAGTACTAAATAGATGTTTGCGTTTTACGCTTACACGTTAACCGCAAAAATGTGCCTCGGCGCCACGCCACGAAAACATCTTAAACCTGTTCCGACAAAGTTGAATTTTGTTAAACAAATCTGCGGTCCATGTTGCCACGCGAAAGCGGAAAAACTAATCTATCTTATCATTTAACTCCTAATATAAAGATGTCCAGTGGTAAAATATCCATGCAGTCATTACAAGCAAACATACATGTTCAAACACTGAAGATTATTAAAACCATAAGATAAACTTCCCAGAGTGCAAATATTTGTAACCTCCACATTAAGCCAAGCCTATAAATTCTAGATTCTTTTGTAAATGTGCATATTTCCTTAATTAGTAAATTTAATTAAGGACCAATAAAAACAGCTATCGCATTTGCCATTGGAATATTTGTGAACAAAATCAAGTCTTAAAATAATTCATTGATACTCGTACCCGTACATTATAATGAAGCGATCAATGCAACCACATTTGTTTAATAAGCAAACTTTCACCGGCACATTATTAAAAAAAATAGCATTCTATTTAGTGAAGCGGAGAAGTAAGAGCTCATTGTCGTCGATCGTTAGCTTCTCATTGGTCGCATCACCTTGCGCGCGCGCATCAAATATGGAACATGTCAGCCCGCTTCGTTAGCGAAGCGTTCTGACGTTTCCGTATTATTATAAATAGTACTCATTTCGAGTACACGATAACCTCTGAATCCTTAGCGTGTTTGGAGATAAGGTTCAAAATATGTTGGTCGTGTCGCACCGTCCGCTAGCCTTGGCTTTGACATCTTGTCACGTATTCCAAATCGAGTTGTTTTGTGTTAATACTTTGTGTATTATGTATTTTGTCCGCTTTGAGCAAACAGGACATTAGCTGGAATTCGTAATTCCTTTCGCAAACTGTCTTTCAATTCTTCGGTCAAGTGTGTCCATGAAATCTTTTGCTTAAGTTACATCTTTTCATTTGTTATAACCTTTTACAATTAACAAGGGTTGCATGATTATCAAGCGGCTGTATACTGCCTCGGCTTTGGCCTTATAAGTATTAAGACTTGCATAGGAAAGATCTTACCAGCAAGGAGATGTTACAACTTTTTTTCTACCATAGTCTATAGTTGTGTCTTTGAATTCTACTATGTACCTTTAAAAGAATGTCTTTCTTAAATCTTTCGTCTAGTGATTGATGATTTTTTCAACCATATGGTACATATGCACCAAAATGATCACAATCAAGCCCAAACTCTACTATTTTGTCACCAAGACTGAACATCTGACCTCTTTACGATCAATAACCGAATCTCAAACTTTTATTATGTTTATTTAGTGATATGGGCCTCAATTGGGTTACGTATCTATATAGAAAGGGTTATCGCCTTTCTTTCTGTGTCAATGTGATGTTGAAACTTGAACGGTATCAAATGAGGTTAACCAGATTACTAAGAAAAAATTGTCTTCTGAAAATTTCTTTGTAATACTATTTTGTTAAGTAAATCTTCAGTTATATTAAACGAGTCTCTTACTTGGTTAATTTCTAAGAACGTTCTACCCTCATAAGTATCAGTTTCAGATTTCGTTTAACCTTCCACTCCTCTTTTACTTTTGAGGAGGAGTCTTTTATAACAGGTAGAACTATACATATTTCTAACTAAAAACGTTGGACAAACCATCATGCACACACTAGTAGTTCAGAATATTTTAACAGGTGTGAAACAAGCGCGTAGTATTATTCGAAATGAAATTATCAGTTAGTCTTAAACAAACTTGTTATCTCAAGTGCTGTTCCCGTGTCTTCATTCACGTGGACTGTGGATATAGTTGTGTCTTGCTTGTATCCTGTGGGATTAACGAACACTATCGCTATCAAAAAATGAAATTTAAGGGCGTTATTTTGAACTGAAAAGATGGAAATTTTTCAATTTGTAATGCGATTGTGTTTGATCACAACCGTTTTGGTAAATTATAATTTGTCGATGTATAACTCTATAGCTTTGTTATAGATTTAAATTACGTAAATATAAAATCACTTCCATTAACTTCACTAGTATTATGATATCTATAAAACCGTAATACCTAGAGACATGAAATTCAGCAGGAATATGCCTTCTGCAGTGTACATATTATGGATTTTACAAAATTCCTCAAAAGGTAAATAGATACCTAGATTTTTATGTAAAATATATCTCCATGAGCAAAACTGCGGGCGTCTGCTAGTTAATTAATAAAAATAGTCAACGCTCAACAATATGCAAATACGTGTACTACAGAAATATATGTATTTTTGTTTCACATCCTAATTAATAGCCGTTGCACACATCCAGACATTTCATTATTCGCATTTGCATGATTATGCATATATTTTTTTCGACCTTGTTGCACATAGCCATGTTTTATTTTTAAATATACGAACGGACATAAGAAATATTGTTTATTGTCATAACGATGAACTGGCGACTTTGAAATTACGATTATAAAAAGACAATTAAAAAAATAATGTAATTTTTTCTTCGAGTTTATGGTATCGACATAAGGTTTTAAAATAGGAATGATATTATACGCTAATACATTTTTGACATTGAAAAAATATTAAACAAATATTTGCTCAGTCCATACACACGGCTTATCTTATGATAAACATTGTAATATAATCTGTACCTACTCATTTCTGTTTATTCTGCACCATGGCCAAAATGTACATACTATCAAAGAAGCAATAGTTATGGGAAACTTATCAGATAATACCAAAGATTAAAGTATCTCCAAAAAAATATAGACTTTGGTTATCTTAAATTCTTAATTAATAGTAAAATGTATTTGAATATTTATCTCTTCATTATCGGTATAAAGTTATCAAACAGTCGGAAACAGTCGTAAAAAGTTCATTCAAAAATATCACGACCACCATATTTTAATTTTAATTTTTAATTTTAATACAAGCGGTTTTATGCGGTTATAGGTACCTGCTTTACGGTATTCGGCAGTTTGGTTGACATTTTTGTTTGAAAATTTATATCTATACCTATACGACAGTTAGTATATGCTAATATAAACTATGGTTATAATGTTTATTTTGCGCTACAGATTTACGAAGGTCAAATAAAGTTGACTTCATTTAAAATTCTTTGCTCTATGGCTTTCGGCAAAATATTTAACATCTACATACATATATATTCTATACTCTCATTGAATCCGAAGTGTACAAGCGACAAAAAAAACAAGTAGAACCAGCGAAAAAATTTAACGGCATTACATAGATAGGAAAACTAGTCCTATCAAATTAATAAAAAAAAATTAAAACTGTACGATGTTTTAGGCCTATTACTGAAATATAATTTAATAAAATGCAGACTGTTAGACATAATATCTAGATTTTTTCTTTAATTTAATTAAATTTAGATTTTTTTTTGTTATACCTACATATACCTGATAAGGCTGTATGTTTTTCGGTTTTTGCCTTCTGCGGGACTAGACTAGGAAGTTATTGTATTTTATTTCGAAATATTTTATTTGGTTTGGATCTAGAAAAGGTTATTTTTTTAACCAAATAGCACTTAATATTTTATTCCAAATATATTTTAATACTACATCCTGCGACTTTAGTAACGGTGAATTTGTAAACATAAAACTAAGCATCACTTTTTATCCCTAAAGAGATGCTTACTCTTTTTATCTCTTTAGGGATGGAATTTTATATACGTAATGCGTAGTGGATAATGAATATCTGTTTTGCAGCAGGCATGTACCTGCTAAATTTCAAGCCTGTAAATGTTATGACTCCGGAGATACCACGATGAGTCACTTTATTACAAATTATGGTTAATCTCTTTTTTGTACAAAGGTTATTCAACATCACATAGGATCGAATTTTACCCGAGTTTTAATTTAGAGTTGGCAACCCTAAATACAGGTGCAACCGAACCAGTCAACTAGTATAGACGAGTGAAGGTCAGTGCATCTCCCTACGGTCCCGTTGCGTGCAACAGGATGCGTTCCTGAACGCATCTATTTCTGTACTGTAATTTGCACCCAGTTGTATTCTTTTAAATTATACGTTACAAAACATAACATAGGTAGATATTTATTTTTCTCGTTTTCTAAACGTTGTCTCGATTGACATTTATTTTTATTTTTTTATCTGTGGCCATTTTTTCTTAGAACCTATTCTTTTTTCTGAGTGCAAAAGTTTTCTGTGTTTTATTTGCGCCGGAACTTTTTCCTCGGACCGGAAGCGAAACTGGGTAATTATTGTGACTGGTTGAATTTTATTTGTTTCTTAATTAATATTAATGTCGGGATTAATAAGTTTGTTACTTTATTCGTAATGTCAGGATCTATGAATATTATTGGAAAAAATAGTTTTGCATTAGATATTAGGGAGTGTATAGGCGTTATAGAATCACGCTATATTGGAGCAAAGAATAAACCATAATTAAAGGCTAATGGAATCGATATTGACTGTTAATGCCAAAATAAAAAGATATATAGGTAGATAATAATAATAAATAACTAATGAATTTAAAGTACAAACGTACACGATGTTTTGTTTTTTCTTTTTTTTTTATTTTATATTATGGCGTGCATTTTTTCTTTTTAATCAGGTTAAAAAATTCCATTTTCAATTTTCCAGCTACAGTTATTGTTATGTTTATCATCTGTTTCGTAAACGATCATGTTCAGAAATTTATACATCCGAATGTCCTAGTTAGAACGTGTCTGTGAATGAGTCTGGCACTGTTACTTGTTAAAGCCTACATACCTACAATATAATCAATAAAAGATTGTATCTTTAATAAAATAAACTTGAATTGATCTTTATTTTTTATTCGTTGACGTTGATTTTTTGAATAATAAGCGTAGGTAATTACTTTCCTTATTCGATAAACATATTTATAACTAAAAATGATTTCATTTTATTTACGTCATTCTTATCTGATAGCGATAGCGCTTGTATTATCAGAAATTAACAAACACCTAATTATATAATGTGTGTGTATAATTTCTTCTTTTTTTACTTGAGGGTAGGTGCATCAATTATAATGCCTAAAACTTCATTTATTGTGAGGAACTTTGTAATGCATCTAGACTAGTCTATCGGTAGTAAGACTGTTTCTATGAAACGTCAAGTTCTTTTTTAACTTGACCGTTGCCCGTTAGATCAACACCTGAAGAGTGGATTGGCGCACACACGCACGATAAACTCCCACACACGTATGTTTGTATGTAGCAATGTTTTTGATCGGATCAAACATTCGGAAGCCACTCACCCGATTCGATTCCAAAGCCTCGGCACTGTGCTCCTCCTTCTGTCGGAAGCAATTAGTGCACTTGCTCTTATTAAAGATATTTGGTGCAAATTTCCTGCAATCCGGTCGACCAGACATGGTTGTCAGAGGTCAGGGTCAATTCAACGTTCACTATGTCACCGTGCACAGCATCGTGGTACTGTGAAACACCCACACTAGACGACTATTCGCCTTATTTTTTAATACCGAACACGCAGTTTATCACGCGCGCACCCGCCGGTGAGTGAGCTATCAGCGAAATCACTGCAAGTGAAGTGAACGCTAGCGTCATAGAAAAAACACAAACACAACACAATCTCCTCCGGTAAACGAGAACCGAAGAAGTCGAACAATCGCGTAAACAATATTCGTATTCACGTCAAAATAAACATCGATTTTATAACGAACACGCGGAGCAAGCGAACGCGCAGCGACACGACCGCCCGTCCATTTTACATCTGATAGAAAACCAAGCACAGGCAACGAACAGAGTTGTTGTTTTACAACTTCTCTTTTCTTGTCGTATGTTGTAAAATGTACGTCAATGTAGTGGTACTATTTAATTGTGTGTGTAAGTAGACCTCTCTTTCTTTTCTAAGCATATTTTATCTCACTATCTCGCTTCCACGATTCATTAATCGGTTTGGTATGCGTGCTGCCATCTATTGTAAATAACGTAGTACTATCTCCTAACTCTTGACACTTATGGTTGACAGATTAGTTAGCAATTCTTTGAATCCTCACTAGATGGCTCTATACATATAATACAAAAAATATTTTAAAAAACGTTAAAAGGTAGATAAAACTATAGATATCTAATAGATATTTTGCCCAGTAAACTTTCCTATGACGTGATCGTAAAATTATGTTACATATTTATAATGAACAGACTTTACCTTAAGGTAAAGATTAATTGTATTTTAATAACAAATAATTGGCCAAGTCCGTGTCGAGCCACGCTCATGAAGGGTTTCGTAGTTTCCATCATAATATATCTACTGTCACCTATTTATCTAATCATTAAAACTAACTTATTACCTAACAACTAACATGTTTA
>DVRM01000240.1:0-11388 GCA_018232405.1 Junonia genoveva | reverse complement strand
GACATGAAATTGAGTTAAAATTTATTATGCATTTAATGGCTGCATTGTTGTAGGCTCTCAGGGTTTACTACTACGAATATTTTATATCAAGTAATAATGCTTTGTTATGTTCCCGTGTTAAGGATGAGTGACTTGATATAATTATAGCCACAAGGGATACACCTTGATTTTTACGGTTCACAACACACAAGCAATGTACTGTGACTCCTTGACATTGCTCACTGTATCAATAGCAGTCTTGTAAAAATATATAACTTCTTCAAAATATATTTGTTCTTAAAATAAGTAAAAGTATATCATACGCCAAAAGGCATTATTAAAAACGTATTTGAGATAAAAATCTTCAAATCCAAAACGTTTAGATGAAGCGATACTGTAAAAAATTAAATATAGTTCGTTCTAAAGACGACAATCAAGATATTTTTTGTTCGGACTTGGGCAATAATTTCTGATAAAGGACGACCAAAGATTTTTTTGCTCTGGTCTCAATTAAATCATATTGAATCGATCGTGAAACGCTCCAGGGCATCTTAAGCATAAAGTTTAGATTTATTCTGTAAGAAGACAGATTAACGTAAAATAACGCAAAATTTGACTGTCTTACTTTAAAAGTTATTTTTTTCGCACGTGCTCGTTTCTTCTTTTAGTAATGCTTTAGCACCAAAAGGATACTTTTTGTTGACCTAACACAATGTAAGCCATTATATCATATAGAAGTAAAATTCATGGAATTGCTGCGCCATGATGTATGTACAGATAAAAAGTCAATATTTTACATAGACTTTTTGGCGTTCATCAAGATAATAAAGTCAGCCAAGGAAAACAAAACGTATGTCCAGAAACATTATGTGTTTAAAGTGTGTATTCTTCTCAATGTAAAGCTTATTATTTACCGATGTCTCTGAAGAAGATGAAAAACATATATACAATTTAATCAGCTACATGTACAAATATATAGAAAAGAAGGTGTGATTGATTAACTAAAATATTAATAAACAGCTAAAACCACTGATAGGATTTTGGAATATTGGATTGAAATTTGATAAGATGTTGTTATTCGATATGTACAGTTTTTTGAAAAATTTTAAATCATTAGATGACAAACCTTTTCTGAATTTGTATGAAAAACTAAATTTGGCGTAAAGCTGCAAGGCAAATCAAGTAAACATATATAGAGGAGGCCACTGAAACAAAAACAAGTTTAATTACAGTAAAAAATGTATTTAAACATAATTTGTAGACAGAGAGGAATTATAATACCGTTTCGTTATTGACACGTCAGCTAATGACCGGATCGCGTGATACGAATACATAGGAAATTATTTTACGTACTGCGTTCATGTCAAAGTAACTAAGTGGCGTTTTCTGTTTAAACAGATATTGTGATTCTTTGAACACGACTTTGAGCTTTGTAATACATAAATACCTACTTACCATTTGATGGATCAGATACAATAAATCTCATAGAAGTTACATTAAAGCCTTGAATAAAGTAAAAGAGAAAATAACATGGAAATTTATTACTTAAAAAAACCTTTCCAGGAAAAAATAAAGTGAAACATAATGATAAATCAGACGGGTAGCTCCCAGGAGAGGTAACGTAAAGTGAATGAACTTTGACTGCAAAAACGTATACGGTTGATTAAAAACGATATCAAAACAGACACGAAGATGCATTATGTAAAATGCGAAGTGAACAATAAAACAGACAACGTGTCATCAACGGCGTCACTGCGCCACTGACCTAAATAGTGCGACAATGTCGCAAAATGGCCATACTGTAGATCAAGTTTACCTGGAAGGGCGGTTATTTTTAGCTAATGAAACTATTCGGAGCTATGACACCATAAATCTCCTTTATTTTTGGTAAATCTAAATCCGTCGTCAGTTTGTTTTAGCGGAAAATATATTACGTATCGTTTTTGAAATAGATCAATAACTATAAGGCAAAGATAGATTACCTTTCCATGATCTTTAGTTTAAAGTACATATTTTCATACCAAGTATGGTAGAACTCCTGAGGGAAATAAGTTTCTACGTCCACTCTCAATTTCAAGTCATATAAAACAAACTATGTCGATGACGTGATATATTATCATAACTTTGATAAAATTGCAAGTACTTTTATTCAGCTATGAACTGCAAATTCACTTTTTTTTGCCAATTAAAATATCTCTGTAAGATTGGCCCAAAATCAAACCTCCAATTAAAACAACCCAAAGAAATCATAAATTTCTAACTGCTAAAACATATTAAAATAGCAACGACACCGGTAACAAATGGATAACGGATATAGTATAATTAACACTAGAAAATAGAAGATAAAACGAGAAATAACGTAACATCTGCATCATTAATGTCAAAGATGAAAATTTGACGTGAAGATCTATTTTCAGGATACATGTGTGAAACTATGGATGCGAAGATAATGAAGCTGTCGTGTTGTGTCGAGTTAATTTGACTTAGAACTGCATAAAGAGCACTAAATTATATTAATTTTAGTACAGCTTCACCTGTATGTAACACAATCGTACTAACCTCCTAAATTTCTAGGTCTAATATCAAAGAAGTCTATTTGATGTTAAATAAATAAAATAATTCAAAGTGGTCATAGCTGGTCTATTTTAATGACGGTAATTATAATGCCAATACAAATAAAGCTAATGGCTAGAACGATTTACTAAAAATTATTGTATTATTAATGTCAAATATAAATCCTCTCTTGTCAGCAATATTTAGAAGAGCATTGCATGTATATTATAAAGATAGAAATAAACATATATTTAGAAAAAAAAATTCTAAAAACTTAAAACACAAAACAAGTTTTTTTAAATGTTGAACACAAGTTTTTTTAAATGACCCAATTTACCAATGACAGAAATATTACAAAGAACAATGGAGATTCCACGGACATCGTCACATTGCGACCGAATTATATTAAGAGACATTTAAAAATAAATCATGTTACGCCTACATCTTTACGCCCTACTAGTTACGACCGCGCTCGGCCCTTCCAGTTGAACTTTTTCCACAATTTCTTTCAATGGTGGCGCTACAGGGAAAAATACGTACATCACGCAAGGAACTATGCGGTAGTGGGCCGGAACTTTTAAGTGAAGCGAAAAAAATGATGAATCATCCAAAGCATTTTGAAGGCACTCGAGCATAATTACATTTTCCATTAAATTACCGCATTGACGATAAGGTCTTTTCAAGGCAATTCTTTTAGTTTGTACCATTACGGTGCATATTTCATTGCCTGTTTGTAATTCGAAAAGAAAATAACATCATTATTACAATAACCGTGTGTACTGAAAATAATATGTTAGACGTTTTTGTATAATTTTCGGAATTGGGTAATTTAGCTGCATTTCCTCAATACATTAAAGACACATACATAAATACATAAATGTTTTTTCGACTACGCTTATAATGGCAACCTGCTATGATTATTATTTTTGACATTAGCCTGAGTAGTTACCAAGTTCCATGCATCGTTTCATAGTCTTAAGACTATTGAATTCGAAATTACTGGCGCGTCTATTATTAGGGCCTCAATAATGCGATTTGGTATTAAAATATCTATTGCCGTGTATTCGCGTGCCCGAGGATCTGGGGCGACGTTCATCACTGTCGGCGTGTCGGTGCCGACTCGATCGTAAAGCAGATTGTTGAAACGGTAAGGCAAAGTTTAAAATGGCTTCTCGGCTTTCTGTTTAAGGATCAGCGGCGGCACATTTGTGTCTCCGGAATAGTATTGCTGTTCTTGATGGTACAATTCTTGGAACAGATGATACCGGTTCAGTTTTAATCATAAATAGATGCTGTATAACTTTTGAATTTATATTTAAGGGAGTTTGTCAAAAATTAGATATAGTTCGATTTGAATGGGAACGTTTGTGTGGACATAACCATTATACTGCAAATAATAGTATTGTTTGTTTTATAAGCAACTCGTTGTTGTGCCAACAAATATACCTTGAGCGTATAAGTTGATGCAAATGTAATGCCAACGCTTTTGTAAATTATCACCCCATGTGTAGATTACACATGGCAAGGCAACAGAACTTTAGACACACCAATAGCTACTTCCTTTTTATAATTAATCGGCACACGGTATTTCCTTCACCTAAATGAAGGAAATTGTTGAAATATCTTTGGAAGTTTAAAATTTCTTGGCTGCGGAAAGTTTTGCTTTTTAATATACTTTTAAAGCATTAATTACTGTTAATGATACTTATTATAAATTTGATGTCTCGTGCCGTGTTTTAGGTTAGTGGGACAAGGTTTTCTCATCAGGTTGTATGCTTTTAAGCATAGACTTTAAGAACTATTGCTGAAATAAATGAATAGAAACGTAATGGATAAATGTCAACACTTCGTTATTAGTATAGCAGTAAGTATGATCATATATAAAATATTGACTAATCGCCCATCAATTTCGAAACGTGCAGTGACATTAAGTATTCTGTGTATAGCCAGGTATTGACTGCAGTATTATTGACTGACAGCATTGATTGTGTAGTCTGGTAGAATATCAGATGAGGGAGCTCCAACTAGTTAACCGAGCTTGAATACAGATTGAAAATTTTAGACAAAAAGTTTTAAAGGTCAAATTTTTATATTACAAAAATTTTAATCTCGAAAATTCCAGCAATATAACATTTTAATTTGCGACCAAGTTTGCGTTGAGCCGAATACAATATTTGAATGAGAAAAATACCAAGGAATAGCCGAACGGAATTACAATGGAGTCGTCATTTAATTTATAAGACCTTTGTTGAATTTTCACGAGAATCCTAAAGATGAAAATGATAACAGAATCTGAGAATTTGACTCATCGCATAGAAGCCGCGTGAAAGATTGAATTATTAGCTTTTCTAATTACTTGAAGGGCAAAAGTATAGTGAGAAGTTTTTAACTATTTTATATTATGTAAACATGGTGTAACTTTTATATTATGCTTCTATTGTGTTAATTTACTATATATCTGATTTCTTAATACCTACATAAATAAAACATTACCAAAATCAATCAAAAGTGTCATTCCGAATATTTAATAAAGAATTTTAAACAGCTGACTACGAAATCATGTAAATAAGTCCGTAATTCCGTGTTGAAGAAGATTTATTTACTTAACTTGGTAATTCTGAAGGTGGAAAATTTTAATAACATGATAATCTTAAATGTTGACTGAACTTTATTTTGAATTGTTTATACTGAAGCTTTATTCCGCCCCGTTCTTACGGCTTACCTTAAATCTGAACTCATATAATGGTAATTACTTGTAAGACGAAGGCGCGCCGCCGATGGTAGATCGTGATAACGTTCTTGTATTACGTGTTTATTATACACAATAGAAATAATACAATGGGAATGTTATCTGCGACACTCAGCTAAATTAAAATCTTTATACTGTTCTATGCCGTCTCGTATCCTCCCTCTTTTGTTATATGCCCTTGTTTCTTCAAGCAATTTCAACAATGGGATGTGTTAAAGGATATTTTTGAATTCTTAGCCTAATAAATTAAGGAACTTAAATGAATCAGGTTTCTGTCAAATATCGTCTTTTATTACAATTTCATCACAAACAGTGAATTTCACACAATTTTACTAAAAAAACATTTTTTTAAAAAGCAATATGCTCTAGAAGCGAGCGCGGCATTTGTATTTTCAAGTTTGGACCAATATTTGGGTGCTGGTGTTTGCTAATGGCAACAGTTATTATTATTTCAAGAAAGCAATTAATATACAGACAAATTGAATTCTTAGTTGTCTCATTTATAACGATGTATTTGAATGTCTGCATTATATTACCTTTATTTACAATAGCATTTAAATTATCATCGCTATATAAATCATTCTTAATTTATTTAAGGCTATTATTAACCAGATCTGGCGTTTTGGTTTGCGTGAATCTTTGGAAACTTAAGGATTTGTTTCTCTCATAAAAAGATTGACAATAACAAAAATCATTTAGGACGACTGTCTGAAACATGTGGGGTACAAAGGGGTGAAAACGGAACATGTAACAGTTATATTATTTATACAAGTTATTTCAAGGGTTTCTTAAGTTTGAAATTTACTACGAATTAAAAGCACTGGCGATCTTAGTTGAGGTCTTTCGACTTTATAGGCAATTTCTGTCTGCTAAATCGAAGTTCATGATGCTACATAGAATATTGTCTTTCCATAAATTATAATTCCAACAAAGAAAACTAAGATGCTCAAATATAGTGTGCCACTTATTGGTCATTATACACTAAGCGATCGTTGTATGGTAAATGATCGCAGATGTAATAACACTATTTATAGTAATAGCATCGGAAGCTCGTTCATCATAAATTTACTGGTCAAGCACTACTTGGAAGTGCACCAACTATTTCAGAAACGTTTGCGTTAAAGTTCTTGTAATTTAGTTCGGGTTTTGATATTTCGAAGGAAATTAATACCAAAAGTTGTAATACAATTAACTTTAATTGATAGAAAAACTAGAAAATAAAAAAAAAATCCAGTGTATACTTCAAAAGTATTTTGCGAAAGAGTATAAAAAGAAAGCGATCATGCAAGCGAATGAAAAAACCTAACGGAAGTGGAGTTAATCAACTCAAGTTAGAGTTGTTGGTAGTGATTAAGAAAAGCGAAAACAAGTACTTGGAACGAGCTAAGATAAACACCCACATGCCGCGTGAAATAATAGAAACGGAAACGCGGGTGCTTATCTTGCCCTGCCTAGCCTTGGTTGAAAAAATGTAAAAAATCAAGTAAACAAAATAGACGCTATACATAGACAAGAGGCATTTGAGATCGAAAGGAATTTCCTCCTCCTAAGAATTCAATAAAGGATTACGGTTCTTAGAATTGGTGACCCACAAGAACCTTAGGCATGTCTAAAATTTTTTGCCACTTACTTTATCGAGCGGGTCGTATTTAATTGATGTGGTATTACGTCTTAATGGTCTGTAATTTCGTACACGTACAATTGTATTTTGAGAATTTATAATGTCTTTTTTTGGAAGGATTGTAGTTTTTGTTTGAGGGCAAATCAACGAAGCGCAAATTTATCATTATATTTTTCTTATTCAAATAATTAAATGTATTATTTGAACGATACGGAGAACTAAAAGAGATCGGCTATTACAGCAACAGTATAACGTTTATAAACGAGATTTACGTTTCAAATTGGCACAATCATCTTCAATTATTGTACAGTCAAATGATAAAACGATTCAGATAAATTATTGTATTAATTTATTTATACCGATTATTTATTATTAATAATGTCAACATATTAGTGATTGTAATTTATAATGGAAATGATGCAAATTAAGCAAAAATTTGCAAAAAAAAATATTTTTGAATATTTGGAATTTTGATTGATGACAGAATCATGAATTAAAACTTAGTATCTGAGCGACCTTCGATTTGTGGCGAAACTTGGTTAAGTTTAGAGGTACAAGAAAAAATCCTTAATATAAAAAATTAGCCTATATACTCGTATATCGGGTTATTTCCAAGATACACAACAAAGTATAAAATTATATCTATTTACACATTGCTCGTTAAGCCCAACCAGTTGAAGGAATGAGAGCTAATTGGATATCTTAGTCTCTTGTTCAATCGGTGCTAAATTGTCTTTTTTACAACTATACTATTTAATTGCTAGACGATTAACCGATTAACCCGCGCATTTAAAAACATGCGGAATATTTACGACCATAGCCAATCTGAGTAATCAGACTATCCGGTTCCTAGGTTAAAACATTCAAATGGAAAAGAATATGAAGACAAAATCCTTTAGGCAAGGCACTTACCGTATAAACAATGAAATAACAGTCAAAATGATTTTAATACCACTTCCCCTACATTTGAGTATTTGAATGAACTATATGCAGTTATAGCTCAAGGACTCAAAATCATACTTGAATTACTTGGTACTACAAATAGATCTTTAATATAGTAATGTTTGTTAATCCATAATATTAATGGTGTTTGCTTTTGAATGTACAAGTATATTTCACACTTCCTCCAGTCAAGTTCGTAGCAAGGACGCGTCTATTTTTACGATGTCGTTCGTATCGTCTCATTAGGTACATTTTTCTCATTGGCCGTGTTGTTATTTGACTAGTTTTATTCCATATGCAATATTTAAATGCCAGTCAGACGATTTAAAATATTTTTGTTTTTTATTGCAAACAGATATCCAATTTAGATTTATGATTAGTAGAATTAGTTACGCATTTAGTCTTAATATTTTATTACTCAAAGCAAACGTTTTTAGGATGGTGATTAAAAAAATATACGCTCTTAAATTCAATTCCATTCAAAATTTTAATAATTGATCCAACTTTATTAAAACTACCGAAATCATAACCAAACCTAAAGCAATTAATCATAAAGAGGAAAAAACTCCAACAGACACGACACGACGCGACGTTTCAAAATATCCACAAAGTGGGAGCACGAAAAAGTCTGTAGTCAAAATATCGGAACAAACAATGGAAAAGATTTACGATTGCATAATTCTCGTACGTTCAGACGGTACCTTCGTTAGCGTGATGTTTAAGACGCAGATAAACACAGCTTTATTTACCGAAACGTATATGAGGTAGCTAAAAAAATACTGGGTGCATTAAGATTCACAAATATTAAGTTAGAATCATTAGATCAAGGATAATAAATAAATGATTTAGTTTAAGAAATGAATATCTAACATATTTTTCTAATCACGGAGATTCCTTTTTATTGTGTTTAAAATAATAATAACTTTTTATCATAATTTTAGTTTACGACAATTTAGCGCAATGAAATTAAAATTACTTTTAAAGCTGATGATCAGTGGCCAAACTTTTTTGTTTGCAATATTTTCAATCTGAGTATCGCTTTGACGCGCTATATCTTGCAACCCACGTCAATCTGTTGATCCTGTTTCTTAAACATCTGCTAAAGACTATTCATTTAAGATCGTATCACATTTGTTATTAGTTAGCTATCAAGGATACGGAGGTTAAATGGCAACCACTCTGTATAGAGACTAATAACATGTCAGATCTTGATTAAAGTAAAAAGAGATCCTTGGCATAACGCCGAGAAAATGTTTAGGAAAAAAAAAACATTATGTTGATACACAATCGTAAATATGATATGAATAACAATATTTACTGCGATGCAGATTACGCTGAGCGATGACCCGAAATACGAGTTTTTGTTGAAATCTCGTTCCGATTGCCAAATCCAAATTTTTAAATTAACGCAACATTTGATACCGAAATATAATTGAATTACCAGACACTGATACGGAGACGTAATGAGATTAAAATTTTGTTAATGTAAATATCTGGTCATTGTGACGTCACTATGCTAGTAGTGTGTATGTGTGATTGTGTGAGTTTATAAAAAGCGATCGATTCGTTAAGCGTGTTGGCAAGCGTGCGAAAAAATTCTGCCATCAGATATTTTAATTAGTTTAAATTTCGTTTAAAGAACAATCTGAAAGAAATTTCTAGTAGTGTAACAATTTACCAAACGTATTTTCGTTTCTAATCCCCGGGAACCAATTAAAACAATTTTAAATCCTCTGAATACCTCGACAAGAGCTTACTTCGCAATGGAAACATTAACGGTAGAGAATTTTTCATTAGTTACTTTGTTGATGATCATTTAGGATCATATAGATTAAAATATTGAAACACATTATTTTAAATTATTACATTTTTGCAATAGCATAATTCTGTTAGAATTTATTAAGAAAACTGAATTTAATCAGACGTACTTTATTGAACATAAAGTCGATTTTCTGGAAAATTATAGATGACATACATAAAGAAATGCCACAGAAAAAAATTACACGGGATGCCGCATACGAGCAGACGATATATCATATGGAACAAGTATTACAAAAATAGTATTAGATGTATTAAATAATGATGAAAATATGGCCGACGCGTTTAGATAGGCTGATAATGATACAACATAATCCATTTACGTAGCGCAGACCGAGCGAGGTGTTAATGAGATGAATAAGGCAGCTGCAAACGTAAATCTCCTCGGAACTTTGTACATATGAAAATCTTCGTCTCTTGGCAGTTGGGCCGCGATTTTTTTTTTTCATCCAGCATACGAAACAAAAGGTTGCTAGTAGAAAGAATGTCTTTTTAAAAATAAAATGCGGAAAGTTCGTCGTTCGCCAACTAGCTGTCGTCCGGTGGATGCGCATGAAAATAGCCACTGTTGCCGTCCGTTCGTACGACAGTGCGATTTAGAATCATCAATTGTGTTTGCTTTATTACTCGTGTTTGGAGAGTGATGCGTTTATTGTGTTTGTTAGGGTCTTTTAGTTTTTACCCGATTATGGTGAAGAAGAAAGGATGGTTTACGATTTTCAGTCTACGATCTATGGAGGTATGTATTATTTGTATCCATGTACTTCTGCGATTTTATCCAACATCCGGTTTTAGTTATTAACAAATCCATATCTTTATTAAATTAATATAACAACTGCAAAACTTTGCGCACTAGTATCAATGATTCTTACTTTTTCACTGTGACGGCTCAGTGGCCACGGCACATACTTGTTTTTATTCCACAGATGAAACGCATGGCGCAGACAGTAATTGCAAAATTAATTAATTTTATAATATAACTTGCTAGTTACTCTCTGCTTCGTTCACGTGCATTTTTGCATGCAAACATATTTATTCCCTAAGGGCGGTATTTCATTTACCGTGATTAGTGAACCTCCAGAAGGAATTTTGGTCAAGTGTTGTCTTTACGCCTTTGGTTATGATGTAAAACTCTTTTATATATTCAGATACCACATAAGTACTAAAGAAATAAAAAAAAAACGTATTTTTCTTTTGAAAAACAAATTTGATAAAAAACGTTAATAATATGTACGCATATTTCATTTTCTGATAACAGAAATGTGTTAATTTAACGACGCGTGATGTTAATAAGAGAACCGGTTTTTAATTACACTTATCGTAATATTTATTTCTTGTTTTAATTTTTTTCAGCAACTAGTACAAAGGGGTCAGTATATTAGTGTGCGAATGGAGCATTACACGTACACAACTATAAATAATTAATTAAACTGAATCAAATTTATACTGAATAATGAGAATAATGAATTATTTTGCCATATTATTTAAATAATGAATTTATTAATCAGAAAACGTGTTTGAAATTGTACTGCTGATTTCGCCTTGCTGAAAATTTCGATAAAACGATTTTCGAAAGCCACAAAATATTAATTAAAATATGTTGCTAATATGAGAGACATGGATTAGGAAGCATCAAATATGGAAAACATACTACCTAGAGCGAAACCAGGAACAAATGAAATGAAATGAGATGAAATTTATTGTTACAAAATGCGTTACTTTTACA
>DVRM01000239.1:0-11389 GCA_018232405.1 Junonia genoveva | reverse complement strand
GTATTCACTTACCATCAGGTGATCTGTCAGCTCGTTTGCCCCCTATCCTATAAAAAAGCCTATGTTCAGCGGAGATAATGTAGCTTCCCAACAGTGAAAGAAATTCTCAAACTGGTCAAGTAGTGTCGGATCTTATTCATTTAAAACAAACAAACAATCAAATATTTTCTCTTTATAATATTAGTGTAGATACCTACATACACCATTTGAATATCGAGACGAGATTCCAGTAGGTCCTATTACCGAATAGTTGAATAGTTTAACGAGAGTAAAATACGATACTATAGTTTCGCCCACTGCAGAAATCAAGTAACACCCAGCACTGACATTGACAAATACTAACAAGTTTGTTTACTTACTTTGAACATATTTGTAATGTTTACTATATTAAACCTTGTGCTTTATACAAAGGCTATTTAAATTAGTAGTAGTATTTAAATCTATATATCTAAGATCGTTTTCGATTTTTTGATTAGAATTTTTAGATCTGATATTTTATAATGATATAAATATTTTTTTTGTAAATAAACTAAAAAAAAAAGGTTTGATAGAATCCGTGTTAAATGTAGTAACAATAATAGGTAATATGGGTTACAATGTCCTTATCATAAAAATATTCTTTCGCGTGGGAAAGAGTTTTTGGACCCAAAGTACTAAGTGTGCGATATTTTCTGTGTGTGTATGTTTATGTTTTTAATTTCTCCAAACTGTAACTGCATCAAATTGTTTAACTATATGCTTATTATAATTATATTCTGGTTTTACACATGCGTGGGTACATAGGTCTTTTCTTAGTCACGTAAGAAACCATAAAACGCGAATTGTTCTTTTTAGTGTAGACACATATGTATAATTGAATTTGAAGATACTTGTGAATTTTTTGTGTAGGTTGTTTTTACATTATGATTATGTTTTTACATTCTACGGATATCTTTGTTTGCTTGTCCAATTATTATGATCGTTTCATACTAGTCGTTTTTCTATTTTTAGAAATTACACGATGATCTATGTCTTTCAATTTTTTTGATAATATTCCGTTGAAATTTGTTCTATTAAAATTAAGTTACTCACACTACGACACTTCTACTTATGCATTTACAAAGGTTATATATCTGTGTGTCAAAATAATGTCATTTGTCAAGCTGTTAGATAAAAAAAAAATGTTTACTCATCTGCATCGACCAATGATAGAGACAACACGAAGGAGTAGGAGTAGTGTTTTCTCCATCCCACGTGAAAGTTGCGAAATGTTATTATACTCATGTGGCACATTTAAAAAAAATTAAAGTTATATCATAGAAAAAGAAAATATATGCAATGAATGAAAAGATTTAGTGGTTGAAAATCATCTACAAGGCGGCCTTTATTTTAATTAATTTAAGTACGTTGAGGCACATTAAACGGCTTAATAAATTAATCATCCAACATATAAATTTTAACTATGTAAAATTTTATACTCCTCTATTCGCAGAATTTTCGTAATTTTGTATATTCGCATATGTATTGCGAACTATAAAGTTTTTCCTTTACGTAACTCCGGCTATACTATTGTACAACTTTTGCAAAAAATATACATTTTTTTATATTAACAACTATGATATATAAATATTTCTTATGCCATATTGTGTTATACCACACATACTTAGATAATTACTTAATATTAAGTCTAAGAAATAAAATTTTAATTTGAAATAAGAAGTAATACATAAAGGTTTTTTATGACGAAAATAAATGTAATGATATGAATGAAGTTCGTCAACCAATCTCTATGTTATATCGAGAAACGTAATTTTTTTAATCCAATACTACGCAGAGAAATTCTTGCTTCTAGGGAAATCCTCCTTGGGTTAATATTAAATAAAAAAATAGCTTTAAATTACTCAATTGGTAAAACACTACCTTTTGTATTAATTTCCCAAGGCGAAAAATTGTCAAGTGTAACTGATCCGCTTGGGGCTTAAAGCGCAGGAGTCAAAAATATTGGAAAAGAATGGTGTCATACTAAAAAAAAATATCCAGAGCGGTTTTGCGCTAAAATATTGATCTAGGTCTTGAAAATGGCTCCTGTTTTTCATTTGTTATTTTTCATTTTGTCACCACTCTAAATAGTTTATAAAGGGTTCCATTTTTGCCGTTGATTTTATTTTGTCGAATGTAAGAGTTTATAATAATTTGTTTGGTCTCTACTCAAATGCTACTTTGATAAGTAGCATCTGAGTAGCACATTGTAATAATTGTATTTGGTGACGTAAGTGTTCATGTACATAAGATATTTAATAGTTTCCAAGAAACAACTTCAGCGGTATAGGATTTAATGCCGGATTTTTTAGAACGTGTAATTTAATAATGAACGAAACAATATATTTTGAAATCAATGTTAAATATTGCATAATGAGATATCTTATACTCCAAAGTGATTTAAGGCATTGTTTTATCGTGTGAAATTTCTTGTGCCGATAAGAGATACCAATTTAATTGCTTTTCTTTGAATGTGTATATCACTAGCTATCTCTCGCAATTGCACTCTTTTCTATGGTTTGCTTTTATTGATCGTATCGTGATACTATATAGAACCTTCCTCAAAAAATGGGCTTTCTGTAACAAAAAAGTATTGGACTGTTAGAGATTACTATCTTTTAATTAGAAGAGATTAGCGTACAAACAAACGAATACATTTACCAAAAAGTATGTATGCTACATTTACATAATATGTAGATAGACTAAAGTGGATTATACATTGCTTTTTATTGCGAACTCTATTATCTCTGATAAGAAGAATCTGAGTATGTATAATTATAGATGTATTTTACACGTTTATTAAGTGTTACACCTAGTAAAAGAAAAAGTAAGTGTGTGACAAGGACCCGTACCAAATTCACGAGGTCGTAAGCGAATATTACTTTTAAATCACGCATCTTATTTCTGTTTCTTAATTTACTAAATAAAGCGGATTGATATTGACAAAGCTTATTGCTTTCAAATATATTCTTCATAAACAAAACAAAAAATTGTTTACTAACTTTTAGAATAATTTTAAAGTAAACCATAGGGTTTTTTCTTTTTTTTTATATATAAAACGTGTCACACGTTGATAACAATGCGTTATAAATTAGTTTTGAAGCTTAAGCAAACAGACGAATTACAGATAGCTAGGGTATAAGTAGACTAGATGTAGACCTTGTCTAGGTTAGAGAGTAAAAGGACAGTTTTTCTAATAAAGTAATGGAATAACATAGTCATGCAGGATCTAGGTGCACAACAATGCTGGATACTATTGCATCCAGACAAATGTATGACGAGCATCTTTTTGTGGTTTGGTGACCGCAAGCAACCGGTTTCGGTGTAGAATACAGGTGGTTGCTATGAAACAGGTTCCAAATTGTTAAAAAGACTATGTAGATAAGCGGTGAATGAACCGGTGTTGTTTAACCGTATCAAGTCTACTTTTACTTGAAGGGAAGTTGTCGCAATATAAATAATTGGGTGAGTTTGCTTTACGCTATTAGACATAAAAAGTTTAAAAAGTATTAAGCAATTATAATTGTATCAAAATAATTTAACATAATTGTGTTCATTTAAGTCAACAATAATTATATTATATAATAAAATACAGATAATCCAATTGCTAAAATAATTCAAGTACAAAAAAATGTAGGTATAACGTGCAAACATATCTACGTAATGTATAGAAATAAAAGATGATAGACAGCTAACTGTATAATAATTATGTAGTTCGAAAGCTAAGTGGTTCGCTGCTAAGTATTTGTTTTCTTTTTGCACAAGCGATTCATATTCTCACTTCAAGATATCTTGTTGAATAATTTTAACGTTAGTACCTGCCGGGGTGGAAAGTAGATGATCGATTAACTGTTATTAATTAATGCATTACCGTGCTAGACAGGTTGATCACTTGTTTTTGCTCCTTTTATTGATAATAATCATGCATTGGATTTTCGTGTATTGTGATATATCGTTTAATGTTATCTTTCAACATGTATTTTTACCCGACTGCGCCAGAAAGAGGATTTTTATGGTATTATTTATTATTGCATTAACTAAATTTAATAATTTCGAAATTCGTAATCGAATTTTGATAATACATTGTTTATGAGTTTTGATATCGATGTATTTGAAATTATTAATCAGGACCTTACTACGAGTTTTGATAACAATTTTCGATACCGTAATATTTGGTATTATCGTTGGCATTCTTTGACTAATTTTAACAAAACTTGAACTACAGGTTACAAACTTAACTACGTGATTATGTTATTGTATCAAGGATAAATATTTACGTATTCTTACTTTAGTACAGTTGTATATTTTTCCTTGAAAAATCACTATTAGAAACCTGTTATTTATATTTTAACGACATTTTTGAAGATTCCAACGTTTCAGAATATAAAAAATTGCTATCATTAATTATAACGAAGACGGAAACTTGCTATTGATGTTGGTTTTTGAAATATTGTTCTTGCGAAGAGAGTGGCGTTTTTAAGACAAGTGTGTATATCAAATTAGCTAAATTAAGCCCGACGTATACTAGCGAGTTTAACATAGTAGAGAATTAGCGGATCAATTTCTTCAAAAGAAATAAAAATAAATCTTTCAAAGAAAAGAGGCCACCTTATGTCGAAAAATTGAAATGTAGAGATTTTCAAATTTCGATTATTGAAGATATCGGACAAAATTTTAAATTATAAAAAGGCTACTCAAAATAACAGTTATTTTGAATAGGATATTATCCATTAATTTTTTCAGGCAGATGACGTAGGGAGAACCTATATGTCTGTGTCTCAATTGGTAGAGCGTGTCGCAGGCAGCTTTTACTTCTCCATTCTTTACATTTGCACTAAAGCGTGTCTGTCGCAGCATACATTTAGCCCGTCCTGCCGTGGGACCGACGGTTACTTCCTCGTTACTTTTGAAAACGAACGAATGTTTATAATTTTATGGGCTTGGCTGTTTATGCGCGGACACAGCACGCTCGCGTAACTAATGGTAACGCGTTTCGACTCTGTAATTTTAAGTTACGTGACTTCAATAATTATACTACTTTCGATCGTTTTATTCGATAATGGTAAAGTTTGGCAAAGTACCCATTCGTGGTATGTAAAAACGTGAGATAAATGGGATATATTATTATTCAACTATTTTTGTTCGTCATTTTGAGTAAGTTTATACCTAGAAATGAAATATTTTCAGCTTAGTTTAACTCACTTTGAAATTAATCTCGATGTGACGACTGACTGAAAATTTTTCATATTTTATGGTAAGCAATTTTCGTAGATTACCAATAATATTTCGCAACATAGATACTTAAAATAAAAAAAAAAAATCTTTAAAAACCTCATTGGCGTCAAAATGGCATTTTTGGCTAAAGAATGGCGCATAATCAATAGCATACTGCCGCAAATGTATATATAGATATAGGCTTCTGAATGATATAGGCTACTAATTTTCTGTTTGCTAAATTTTTTTCGGATCTCATATAACTGTCTGGAAAAAAATCTCCGCGGCTCAGCCCACAGCGACGTCGAACATCACACCGGATGTCAATTGGCGCGTCCTCTTATTTTGTTGTTTGTTATGCGATGCTGTATATAATATTGAGTACATGGATACGGATTACGGTATTGTAGAACAGATCGTTGGTGTGCCTTTAAATATTATTTTTGTAACTAAACATTTACACAAAAGTAGAGTTAATTTTCTTCTAACGAAGAAATAATTATACGATATAGTAGAATTATCTTCAAAAACTCAAATTCCTTGTCTATAAACAAAATCTCCTTTCAATGTACATTCTATATTATACATATAACATATTTATTATAATAGATACACTATTTTGATTTAGTCCACGTAATAATCCATAAGCACATAATTTAAATATCCTTTTTTTTGGAACCAAAAAAAAGAGCTATCTCTTAACAAAATTTACGTTTTAAATGACCTACATTAACTACCGTAAAAATCTCATCGTTAATTAAAAACCATGAAGTGCTAATAAAATCGTGTGTGGGCCACAGATAAACATATACAGTGACATTTCAGGAATTATTTTTAGCCTGTTGATTCTCGGAGTCTATATTTATGATCTATTTTCTACTTTCGGCTTCACTTCTAAGATGTTAATTAAGTGGTGCAGTTATAAGCGTTTCACAAATGGATTATAATAATTTACGACAAACGACACAAATAAAACATTGATAAGACATAATTTCATTAAAAGGTTTAACTAACGGAGCAGGATATTTCCTTCTCGAGACTGCATTTTGGAATCCCGCCAAGACGGTCTCGGTTATGTTTTGTTATTACGAAATTCCGCCAAAACTGTTGCAATAGACCGACCCCGTTCTGAGCCACCATGTTTATGTGAACAAGTCGCATTATGATTGAAATAGAAGTAATATATCATGAATCAAGATATTACGATCGCTTTGTTCCTAATCGTCGTTCGTTCTTATTTATTATGTCGGCCATTATACGATGTATTTGACTTAAATTATTAGAAGCTTAGTTTTTCTACTTGTCGTACTAAATATCTTATAACGATGACATATTGCCAACTACTTCGACGTAAACCTATATCACCTTATGCTTATCATTTTTATGTGTGTACGATCTATTCATACGGCAACTGAATAAATATTTAATGTAAAAGCTATTAACTGAACTTTTAAGTCGATTATCATAATTATAATATTATAATATTTGAACTTACCCACAAAAATAAGTTACTGAAGTAATAGTCACAGTTTAAGTTCCTAATACTACATAGCGATAGAAAATAAACAATCTCATTGTACTTAATTCTACATGCCTATTGTTATACTTTTACCATGGATGAGTCATATTTTAAGATGGCTTTACTTATAATACCTACAGATATAAGTAGAATTGATCTTGTCTGTTGAATTGGATCATAAGATTCGCTCGAGCGCATTTTCTGTCCTATTAACCAGCCGACTTATCATCCGTTAGGACTCATAACTATTATTCATGAAATCTACATGGTCTGATATTCGGTCTACCCAGCAATATTGTGGAAGCCAGTGTACAGAATATACGTTTGTTTAATATTTGATCTGTGTTTTATGGGTAAGTTCATAAAGATATCCAGAAATATGAAACCTTTTACATACTCTGACTACTTGAGTATTAATTGTGCAAAACTATCAATTTGACAAAACTCCAAATGCATTATAAAACGTTGTATATATTCTCAAGCCAAATTTTGATAGTAACGCAAAGTTTCCATTGTGAAATTAAAGTCGTGAAAGATCAATTTACTTCCATTAATCATTGTAAAACTTAACATTTTTACGTGGTATTGATGAAACGAACGTCTAAAAATAATTTTCGTTGCATTTATTTCGAAATATCCATTGGGTATTAAAGGAGGCAGAAGTTTTACATAAATAGTTCATCGATTTATACTGTTTTTTATTTTTTATTTTTACGTGATTCTTGACACCTTTTTTGCTTATAGCTATCTACGAAATTAAATTTATAACCAGAATGTAAAGAAATATATTTAAAACAGGAAGCTTTTCTTTGAATTTTTACTTTGAATCTTAATTCACGTAATGTTAGCCGTTACCAGGTCAGATTTAGTATAAAAATAAAACTTGTGAAACCGGCAGTTTACGGGACAATTACCTTTAGGAAACATTAAAAAGGACACACCTTTTGATCGATAAAGATTGCATTCACACCAGTTTATGCAGTTACATAAATAAAGAATATGTAGACATGGAATAATATGTCACCAATATCACTCATACTTTATATTTTGTACTAGCTGCTGAAAATGAAAGTAGCCTATGTTACTTCTTGGAACATCAGATATCTGCCAGGGAATGCTCTGTCAAAATCGATACAGCCGATTCGGAAATGACCCGGAATAAACAAACAGATAGACAGACAGACAAGAATTTCAAAAATATTCATATCCGTTTAATAAGAAGTTGTTATTATTGATACTACAAACAGACACTTCAATATTATTTATATATGATTGATATTGATAATTCAGGGTGACCGTAAGTAAAAATATTTTACTAACAATTGAAAATGATAACAGATGTCATTGTTAAAATTATCATAATGGTGATAAACGAGTCTTTAGTTAGCAGTTACAAAAAGTTATTTTAGTCGATGCGGTGTCTGCCCTGTTTTATAAATAAAAATAATACTATGTATAATTAACTTTTAGGAGACGATGACGTACTTATCGACATTTTAACTTTGTTAAAATATGGGCACGACAGTTTTGTATTGATTGGTACTATTCATCGAAATTTTATTTTAATCTTGAATAAGTTATAGTCTAAATAATGCTTATTCAGTCTCTTTAAAAACTATACGTTATATGCAACACCTATTTCCTAACAAGCTAGCTAGTTATTCCTTATTCTATCTATTTTTTCGTCATCACTTCGTATGAATGATGGTTCAATTTTTTGTTTTGCTACTTTGGCTCTAAAATATTTTATTACGGTTACACAATGGCAAATGGTGGGGACGGTATATGCTAGCATGATTTCTTTCATACAGTACTGTACCGACAGTAGTCACCTGTCATTTATAGATTCTACTCTGGGTCTATGCTAAATAAGTGTTAATTACTTGTCTGTGGAATTAATTTTACCGCGTTTTTTTGTGTTCTTATAATATACTAAAAGTGATAGTGATAGTGGATGTTTTTTCGTAATATTAACTCGTTTTCATATGTTTTTTATTCTTTTAAGTAGCTATCTAATAAATTAGTGAACCTGCAAAAAGTGGTCCTTAGTGGCAGTGTTAATTATACGACTAAGTTTTTTATTATTTTAGTTATTCAATAACTCGATGGTAATACTGCTTGGTGAGGGTATAATTTTATTAATAGCAGTGATGTCAATTTATTATGACTTTTATGATATAGTTGAGTATAAAATATGATTATATCCAGATGTTCGTTTATTTTGAATAGTGCGATTGTTATTATTTCCATTAACTTCTTTAATGTGGAGCATTATACATATGTATATAGAGCACTATACGCATTTAAACTTTAATGCATATTATTTATTGCTTAGCCGGTAAATTAAAATTATCAAATTAAATACAAATATACCTATTTGATATATTAGGTACATATAATAAAAAAATAATAGTACAAAATAAAATCTTACAAATAATTTACAAAATTTTTGTTCAACGATTGTGAAAAGAGTCATTATGTTAGCATATATATTAAAACTATAAAGCGAATAGGTACTTAAAAGTCAGATATTGCTTTAAATTCTTTCCAAATCGCATCCCATATTTCACGCCCGCTGCCTCGGAGCGTATGAATATGGTTGTTATGACTTATTGCGAAGTGCAACTGCGCCCGCGCCGGCCACGTTCGTAACGCTCTGATATAATTCACGTAACTTATGTTTTCGTCGTAAATCACTTGCGATACGATACTATTATTGTTTATCTCCCTATTGTTATTAATAAGTTTTAATACAAAATTATTATACACATTTATTTTAAATGATTTATTAACAATTTATTAATGGCTTTGGCCAATATATCAAGTTATTTAGTCTCTATGATATTATGTCAGTACATTATTGCTTCTGCTTGCTTGCTATGCTTCATTAAAATGACTTATATTTGATTATTGTAATAGAATTCCACTTAAGTCTAAAATAAATACACCGCGACAACAAACTTTATTATACAAACCTCGGCGCACTTATATTGGAGTCATTTATCTCCAAGCACTAAATATATCGCAACACTAGAGCACTGTTTAAAATATCGTTTGAAAGGACACGGAGCGTCTTTAAGTTATTTAACCCTGAAAGCGATGGTTCCGAAATAGATACAAATCTCGGAGAACTGGTAACACTTGCTTATATTTCAGTGACTAATACAGATTATTACGGGACCGAGCATAGTACCGACGTTTTGTTTCGTCTGTTTTTATGAGCTCTCGAGGCATCATTTGTTCCAATTGCATGCAGATGATTTGTTTTTGTTATGGTGTTATTTTTAGTTGTAGGTAGAATTAAAGTGTTAACTTTTTTATTGACTGAGCTTTGATGTAAAAATATAGTATTCTATTGGGTTTTATTCCTACTGTTCTAGGTGTAGAGTCGTTTGACGTTAAAGTTAATAAGCTTTTCCAATGACTAGCTAGCGCAAGCCATTCGAAATCGGAAATTGAGTCGACAGTTCATTTCTGCGTTTCTCCGATTTAATATGTAATATAACTGTGTAGGTATCCCGTTTTATGTCAGTTTCTCTATTACGTATATTATTACGGTTACACTTCGGCTATTTAACTTGTCAAAGAAAAAGTCACTTATTTTCTTACTTTTCACCGTCGACACAGCTAATAAACGTAATGATCTTCAGCTGTTATTACCTTGGCTCATACTTATTCTGAAAACACTAATGTCAGTTGATTTGTAGAGACAAGAGGTTAATTAAATAACAGATATTGGAGAAGAGAGTGATTAAGCATTTGTTCTGAGAAAGTGCTCATCTTAAGCACTGCTCTTTATGCAGATTTACCATTTAACGTTGATCCTCTTGTCTTCTCTTAACACGGTAATATTTGTTGTACATGAATAGAAACTTGGTACGTGGAAGTAGCTTTCTACAGTGGTCGTCACTGTGAGTCGGCTACCGAAATAGACGAAAGCACTGCAATAATTATTTTAGCGTATATAACATTGTCCTGAAATATATTCAGTGCTTGGAAATAATAATTATAGAACCGGGTTTACTTGGTCGTTCTCTCTATTTTGTAAAGTGTTATTATTGAAATATGGTTCTTTTTTATTTTAAACCTATTTATAGTTTTCCAATTACATAAATATTTTTGGATTTTTCTTTATTAATAAGATGAAATACGTACTAAACTTATGACATCAACAAAAATAACTAATGATTCGGAAATATGCTAAGCTGATGTGCAAATGACAGAATATCGTTAGTGATGAGTAAGTGCGAGCTGACGATAAGGAAAATAATAAACGACCCAAAGCAAGTTGCGA
This sequence comes from Junonia genoveva, assembly GCA_018232405.1. Classification (NCBI taxonomy): domain Eukaryota; kingdom Metazoa; phylum Arthropoda; class Insecta; order Lepidoptera; family Nymphalidae; genus Junonia; species Junonia genoveva. Next base: position 344 of record DVRM01000239.1, on the reverse strand, counting down.
GCATACTAAGTGATGTGATATAATTTATAGATTTATACCAGTTCCTGAATACTATAGAATATGTTAACTATGTATAACTAATACGACAATGTCTTTAATTTAATGAAGATCCTAAAAATGGGGGCACACGGGTCCAAAGAAAAGCTTTATAGGAGTACATCTGAAAAATATCCGTCCAAACTGCCTGTCCCTAGCGACAAAGCGGAGAAAAAGTATAAATTAGCCGTGAATCGAGAGAGATTCGGATCTTTTGGTGCCAGAGGTGAGTATACGCTTAATGGCGATTTTTAAAACTTTTGTCATAAGAATAATTCTTAAGCAATACTGTAGGATTACAAAGGTTT
>DVRM01000238.1:0-11389 GCA_018232405.1 Junonia genoveva | reverse complement strand
CTAGAAACGAATGTTTATATAAATAAAAACATCCGCCCCGAGCGGGAATCGACACCCGCGACCGCCGGCGTTAATAGCGCAATCAACACCACTACACCAGAGCGGTTGTCTTTATCGTATTTATACTCATAAAATCATTTTACTTCTATTTTACTGTAGTTGGCTAAAGTGAAGTCTTATCCCATTGGTGGGATAATTTACGGCCCTTTTATTTTCCATATCATAACAATTCGGTGTGTTCACGCGAAAATGATTTGTTTAACTGTCCAGTTTTTTATGACATTGACAATGTTATAAATTCAGCACTAACGACCTCAGTACCGTTGAGGTTTTGACAAATGGTGTTTTAAATTTTTTTTGTACCCTGAAAATTGTTTGCCGCCATTCGTTTTATGTGAACGACGTCAATGATAATATGAAATGAGAAAAATGCTATTCTATTTTCACTTTCTGATGGAAAAAACAGATTTTTCTCCTCGAGGGATTTCACGATATGGATTACTTACTTCGGATCATGTCATTTTTTATTTAAACAAAGAGTACGCTGAACGGTAAAATGGATACGAAACCTAGAATTTATTTGTCTTTGGTATGAATTTCAAAAAATATATTTTGGCAGAAAAAATATAGAAAGAATTGTCAATACGCAAAGTATTGAATCTGTAATAAGATGTTGAGGCAATCTAAGCTGAATTTATTTCAAAAAAATTTCAATTCATTCAAAAAAATTGAAGTTTATTTTTGAAGTTAGTTTTGAATTAGATTAAATGAGATTTTATTCGTAAATTCGTAAATTCCCTTGTTTTTGTTTTTCAGGTAGGTATATCGGTTTTCTCACTACTTAAATATTTATAGGTTATACTTGGACCTTCAACGGCTTGAGGCACGTGTAGATCATTAATAATAACGCTAAAATTAGATGGGTAATTTGTATGAAAGAGACGCCAATTATGATCATATTCAAAATTTAATATGGAGCTATCTTATTTACAATGAATGAAATCGTGGGCAAAAGCTAGTGTTATATATTATAGTATGCAGGGTCAAGGGATGTTATGTGTTTTAATTGAAACTGTTTAAACGAAATACGATTTCCAGGCCATACACAAAAAAATCATTTAAATCGTTAGTTTAGTCTTTACGCAGTTTTTAAATTTCAGCTCAGTTTTCGCATGATAAATATTTTCTAACAACAATAATGCACCTAACTCGTCTGTGTGAGTGAATTTTGTCTATTACGACTATTGATGACTACGAAGATGATTTACAGGCTGTTTGCATTTTATTTATAATAATAATAATAATAATAATATTTTATTTATTGGCTGAATAAATTACACTACTACAAACACAAAATGTATAGTGATTTAAAACAGAACAAAACGACACTTATCCTATGTGATACAAAAAATTATACACAAAACAAAAATGAAAAACAAAAGAGAAAAAAAAAACAAATAATAATATCTTAGAAAATAAATGGTAGTATGATAAGTGCGCAGCAGTGCAATTCAACCAAAAGGAGACCACTCAGTATACGTAGAAACATGTTTGCTTCTACACTGATTTTCAGTGGCCTCCTAATGTCATTACTGACAGCCGTTACAGACACAAGATATAATTTGAAAAAAAAAAACAATAAAAATTTATAAAAATGAAACAGAAGAAATCAAAAATAGAAAGTAAATTTATACAATACAAAGAATAAAATTAAGTTTATTGTCGCGCCAGCGTTCAGAGGCGCGGGACGCGCGGGAGCACGGCATAAGCGTTGTAGGTATAACTAATAGTTAATAAAACAATATTGGGTATTATTTAGTATGAGTGCAGCGTCTGACAGCATACACCGTATTTCCCGCGCGCAGCTCGCATGTTCCATATTCACGAACATTACAACAATGCAAATAGTGAACATAAATAACATATTGATTCAAGGTTAAAATTGGACAGAACAGTATCAGGTAAGAAATTATATATATTCGCTACTTAGACGCTTATTGACTAAAAGCTGTATATTTTATGCAGTTATGGCCAATGATTAATATTTTAGACATAGGTTTATTTGATATTATCATATATTATATTATATTTATCTTGCCCTTTCTTTTAGGTTAAGGATTTTAAAGTTACATACAAGCAAAGAGAGGATAGACGGTTAAAGTAAAAACGGGCAGCTAAAGCAATGGAAGTGTACGAGGAAGCCAAGGTCAAGGAATGAGTACACCATGCGCTGACTAGAACCTAGCCTATTGCTTTCGGGCCGCAAACAGACAGGTTCGCATAATTAGATCTTTAAAAAATATGTAATAATTATATATCGATATATATACATATACACACATACATACATATACGAAACAAATACATATATGAATAATATAAAATATAGATTATTAGTAATAAGTAATAATTAAGTACAGTCTTTTTGTTTTTCTAATAAAAATAATTTATATCTATGTCTAAAATTTGTTATTGTTTTCAGGTTACGAATAGGAGGAGGCAGGTCATTCCAGCACTTAGTGGCGCAAAACCTAAAGCTTCCTCGGAAACTCACCGTTCTATGTATTGGCATCCTAAGTTTAATCAATGACGCTCTTGTGACATGCTCATTACCATTATTTCCTAACCACTGTAATTTATGATAGAGGTAAGGTGGAACCTGGTATTTTATAGTGCCAAAAAGTAACGTAGCGAAATGTAATTGCATACGATAATTCATTTTTAAGATGTTAGCATTATTTAAATATGGTGTGACATGTGTACGTGGCGGTATATTAAAGCAGTAGCGAGCGCAGGCGTTCTGGACTCGTTGGATGACTTTTTTTGTACGTTCAAGTAAACGGGGCCCTATAACTACATCTGCATAATTAAATTTAGAAAGAACTAACGCTTCACAAAGTCTAATGCGTACTTTAGTAGAAATGGAGTCTCTAATATTATAAAGAATTTTTAACCTATAAAAACAGTTTTTGGCAATATTATTTACATGCTTTTCAAAACGAAGTTCTTCGTCAAATAGAACACCTAGGTTGCGTGCTTCAGTCACCCTTTGTATACGTACACCTTTTATTTCAATATTTGGATTACAGTTGCTTATAATTTGAATTTGCCGCTCTGTACCAAGTATCATGTATTTAGTTTTGTTAGGATTCATTTCTAGCGTGTTTGAAATTGACCAACGAGCTATACGATCCAAATCTTGGTTGAGTTGTTGCAAAGCTGCTTGTATCTCACATGGCTTAAAAGAAATATACAACTGCAGATCATCAGCATACAAGTGAAAGTTGCAGTGATTAATTTGTTTTACAATATCAGTTGTATAAATCGTAAATAAAATTGGTCCTAAAATTGAGCCTTGTGGTACCCCTCTAGTTACCTGACTTATGTCAGATTTAGCAACACTCCCATCTTCTAACTTAATCTCTACGTATTGGCTGCGGCAACTCATATAACTAGCAAACCATTGTACAGTTTTGTCGTCGAATCCATAATATGAAAGTTTTGATATCAACAATGGAATGTTTATAGTGTCAAACGCACGAGAGTAGTCTAGGAGTACTAGTATAGTACCCTCCCCTCTATCTCGAGCAGATAGGATATCATCGACAACGTCTGCTAAAGCAGTCGTAGTCCCTCGATTTTTCCTAAATCCTGATTGTTTATCTGGCAAAATTTTATTAAATTCTAAAAAGTCTCTAAGTTGATTAGATACAACTTTTTCAAGAATCTTGGACAAACATGGTAGAATGCTTATTGGACGCAAATCTTTAAATTCTAAGGGCGTGTCGATCTTTGGTATAGGTCTCACAATAGCTTTGCACCAAAGATCTGGGAATTTAGAAGTTATTATGGAGGAGTTGACAATTGCAGTAATTACCTTTATTGTGTATTGCAGGGTTGGTAATATCATGTCAAGAGAGATACCATCTGCCCCAATTGCATTAGAGGTTAATGTTTTAATGATTTTAAAAATTTCGGATTCTGTAACTGTTTTCAAGCAAAAGCTTGCGTCACTAAATTTATTACGTTGAAAATATTCAATAGCTAATCGATCCGCATTTGGACTACCGGGAATTGCTAGGAAGAAATTATTAACTTCATTTGGGTCACGTAACTGTTCTGGTAGAATCAGATCACTTTTTCTATTGATGTTAACGTTATATTTAATGTGGTTCCAAAGAAGTTTTGCATTTTTTAAATTTTGATTAACAAAAGTTTCGAAATAAGCCTTTTTTTCGTTTTTAATTGAAAGACGAACTATATTTTTCAAATCTTTGTAATAATTAACGTGCGAATCTATTCTGCTTTTACGGGCTCTTATATGCGCACTATCCCGCAGTCTCATCATAAACTTAATAATAGATGTGATCCAGGGATAATGACGGTACTTAGAGTGCAATGATTTCAGAGGTGCCAGTGTGTCATAAATGCGTCGAATCTCTGTATTAAATTGCCCTACCATATCATCTACGTATTGAAGTCCGGCAATGCAGTCCCAGTTCACAAGTGCCAGACATTTGTCTAATTCACTTGGGTCTATAGATGTAATGTCCCTATAAAAAAATTTTTTTGGTGTAAATTTATCCCTAGTTATATTGACGCCACAAGATATAAATGAGTGACTGCTTAGAGTGCCTACATAATCAACCCAGACCTGATAAACATCTGCATCGGTACAAAACAAATCTAAAAGAGTTTCACTGCGATTTGTGAAATGCGTTGGCTCATTAATGTATTGCGTCAGATTTAAATTATTTAAGAAATCAGTGAGTAATTTACTGTTTTTATTATTTTTATCTAAGTAGTTAATATTAAAATCTCCAACGATAATGAGCTGATCCCGCCATGTAAACAAGGATAAAGACTCGTACAAAGCATCAAAAAAAGTTTGTACGCTTAACCACGGTGGCCTATATGCCGTTCCTATTACTAAGTTTTTACCTCGGCTTTTATAACATATCCACATCTGCTCAACGCAAGGGGAGGGAGGGTGACTGAGGGTGCGAATATTCAGGCCTTTTCTGACATAAAATCCTACGCCGCCACCCCGTGCGCGTATATTTTGTGGGCGAGGTATATGTTGTAATTTGTATCCCGGCATAATAGGAGCACGGCCTTCTTCTCCAGTCTTCATCCACGTCTCATTTAGGCCCAGAACGTCCACGTTATGCCTTTCTACTGCAACTATGAATTCCTCATGATTAGTTCCTAGAGAACACGGATTCAAGAACCCAACTTTTAAATTGCGTGGTCTAATCATTTATAATAATATATAATTGCTAACTAATGTTACCTGGTGGAATAGTAAAAATAAATTAACTATTTTAAAATATTCAATTAATAATACCAAATAACACACAAGGTATACAATACCTCCTTGTATTTTATAGTTATAAGGGCTCAGTATGTATAATGTCTGTTTGTTGTATATTACACTGCTGCGAGAACTAATTTTTAAGACCTTGAAAGAAAAAATTATCCAACTAACATTAATATAGTATAATTTAAAAAAATTAAATATAAAATAAATCTTCCTACCTATTACTTTCATTAAATATGCTATACAATATGCTATACATAATTTTACAATCATCAGAATTAAATCAAGGCTCAAACCCGTGTTGATACAAAAACCTTAGAAATATCATTTTGTGTTCTAATCCTTTGAGCCGCAGTATCTTTACTGCGCCGAGCATATATTCGCCCCTCGCGGGTCCAAACATAACGCCACCCATTGCGACGGCCTTCCTCTCGTGCATGATAGAACAGGGCACGGTTTGTTTTTGTTAGACGCTCATTTATATAAAAACGCTTGGGTTCCTTGTCTATTTCAAGACCCGTTGTATCAGCCCCGCGTCGCACGCGCGCCGCTCGCAGTAGTTGATCGCGCATCGAGCGGCGCGCTAGTCGCACTACGATAGGGCGCGGCCGAGATCGTTCACCGGTTTCATTATAAGCCGGCCGCGGTCCTGAGCGTTCAACGTAAACAATGTCGCGCTCGTCCAGTGTAACTCCGATTTTACATGCAATGAGGCCTGTGAGATGATGCAAATTTTCTTCATTCCGCTCTGAAATGCCTGTTATCTCTATGTCGTTTAAGAGATACGACTGTTCGCGCTCATTTAGATCCATCTTTAACTTATCAAAATCTTCCAGTAAATGACTGTCTGTCACGGAGGGGGCTTTATTTTCAAGATGTGTCAGTCGTTCCTCTACGCTGTCGACTCTTTTACCTACATCGTTTAACGCACCTTTTAAGGACGCAAGCTCCTGCCGAAACGAAGATACCTCATGTGTCACTGCGGCCAATTCAACCCGGAGGAGCTTAATTTGGTCTAAAAGTGAGCTAACGATATGTGGTTCCTCAAATCCAGACAGAGATGAGGGAAGTTCGGTGTACGATACATGTTCCCCTTGCGTGGATGCTGAGTCGGTAACTAAAGCAGGAGAACACGGCTTCGGCTTACAGCCCTTACATATCCACTTTGGTACCCTTGCATCTGGACTGGAGTTCATTACACAAGCTCGATGGAATAAACAGGAGCAGCGTACACATTTCACACTATCGGCGGCAGCTAAGAACTTTCCGCAGCTGTTGCATTTATTTGCCATTTTCGTTGTTGTAATGTACGTGCGAATAACCGTATACCACGAGAAAAGTCGTTTTATTTTGTGTTTATTATATATTAATTGTTATGCAGAATGAATAAATCCGAGAGTTGGTATTTTGGAATTGTATAAACAACTTATAAAAGCATATATTAAAGGTAATTCTACTTTTTTATTTTACCGATTTAAAATTATTAGATCACTAGTAATTTTTCACTTATTGTTTTGTTTGTGAAATATGTTAAAATATATAACAATAAATTAAGTTTGTGGTTTTATTTTATCACAGTATATACATATTACGAGTATGTATGCGGGTACACAAAACAGCTGACTCTATAGAGCCTAAACCTTAAAATTTCAAATAACAGGTTGCAGATTCAACAGTATTCAAAGATTTTTAAAATCATTTTGAGATCTCATTAATATAATTAAAAATGTACGAGTAATTTTCCACGAAATAAGAACAGAAAATTACCTTAAATTTTCCTCTAGGCATTTCTCTGATATCTCTTTTCGAATTACGTTTTTTGTACACAAACAAAAACAATGTTTTTTTGTAAATGAATTTTTCTTTTAATTAGGTAGAGATACCTCTGTAATTACCGTTAATTATTTCTATGTTGTATTTGCTGATTAATTAGTGTCTATATTTTTTGCAAAGTGATTTTATAGATAGTACTCAAAGTTTATTAATTATCTTTGTTGGAATTTTTATACATAAAATTAGCTTTCTCTTGATATTATTTTATATAAAAATCGTCGTCGTCGTCGTCAGCCAATCGCAGTCCACTGCTGGACATAGGCCTCCCCAAGTTTGCGCCAAAACATCCCGATCCTCCGCAACCCTCATCCAGCCTGCTCCGGCTGTTAAATTCATAGTTAAGAATTAAAAACATTTTTAACTCAAATTAGAATGAATTATGACCAACAGACATTTAAAATTTATCAACGAATATTAAGAAAAGATATGTTCGTCCAAAGCTTAAATATTTATTATTAATTTTATGGCGACAGTATATATATTAAGAATGATTAACAATTTTATGATATAACATACACATGTACAAAAACAATGATCATAACAAATTGAAAGAATCAACAAAAAAAGAATACAATTTCAAGATATTGTTGAAGAAAATATTAATTTAATAAGAGTTTCTTTTGATGATATTCCAAGATTTCTTAACGTCGCAGAATCAAAGTTTTCTTGAGTACGTTTTGTGTAAGCAGTAACTATTTCTGCTAATTTGCTGATCGTAGTTTCTTCCTTCGGTTTTTCACTAGAAAATGTTACTGTGTTGCTTCTTTTCTTTCGTAATGGAACTCCTTTGATTTCTTCCTCATAATCTTCATCTGATTTCTTTGCGCCCATTTTCATTTTTTTCAAAAATTCGTCGTCACTCAATCTAAGACGAGCATACAAATATGATAAGTAAATGATTATTTTCTTTATCTTATCCTATATTTACGTCTATCCTAGTGATTGCATTAATTACGGATTCATTAAGCAGATTCACTTTTCAGTCTAGTTGGTTATTGCCGAAAATTTTTTGATGAAATAAACTTTTACTTAAACATTTGATAATAATATGTCACAATACATGTTTAAACAAGCCAAATATTACACAAATATTTTTTTTGGGACTTACCCTGACCCTAATCTGTCCACTATTAGTTTGTCCTTGAACGAATCCATTTCTTCATCGATCGATTTAGGCAAGCTTGGTTCAGGACTCCTTGATGGTACGAGTATCTTTGAAACAATTGTAGTAGGCGTTGGTCTTGTTCTTGGAGGTGGTCTCGGTCTAGGAGGTCTGATTGTACCAGGCTTTGGAGTAACAGGCGTTGGATAAGTTGGACTATAATCATCATAAGGAACATTGATTGGATACAGATTAGTGTTCCTTTGTAAGATCCAGTTTGAAGGATGATTGATATTGTTATCAGGAACTGCTTGTCGTAGAGAGCTAACAGTTGATGGATCTTCGAACGGCGGTACATCAAATTTCATAGCGCGCCTGTTATTGATATCTGCTAAATCTTGAGGCGTATTTTCTTCATTTGGAAATTGACCCTGAAAATTGGTGATATTGGTGATTCGGTTTGTACACACTCCGAAAGTATATTTTATAACCGTCATTATTAAGTATGTTCTCTTGTAATTTATGAAAGTATTTTCCTTTGGTAAAATAAATTAACCTTTTGTATCTTGCCCATTGTTCGTCGAGCAGCTGCCGCAGCTTTTCTCATATTAATGGCGCTTTGAACTGCCTTTAGCTGATCGAGCGACTCCGACGGATATTGCTTTATTAACTGAAACATGCATAATGCACTTGACATATTGCAAACTAAAATGGTAATGTACTCCTTTACATACAATATTAGGTGTAAAAATAACATTCTTCTAAGAATAACGATAAGAAATATCAAATTACGAAAACCAATTTTAGAACGAACGATGAACATTTTATTAAAAATTACGAAAATAGAATTCTGGCTACAAAATTGACGTTGTAACATTAGCTCGGCAGGATTACCGTAGGGAGGATAATTTGCTAATTACCTCGCTTAGTGGCACTTCAGGAGTGCTAGCTTCTGAAGGGCTCGGGTCCGGGGCCTTGGCCGTTAATCTCATTAGTGAGCCTTCGAAATTGTTGCGATCGTTTGACTCGTATATCGAGTCGTCCAATCTTCTACCCGACCTCAAGGTGGTTGATGTATCGTCAGCGCCAGTTAGAACTAAGAAAAATATGTGAGATAGTTATTGTGTAATTAAGGGTTAGCACATTTATGTACATTTAAAAAAACGCGGTACTGATATGGGTTTAGAATGATTATTTAAATGTAAAAAAGGATGATATTAATTGACATATTTTAATGAAAATATTAAGATTAAATTATGCAATATAATAATTTTTATGAATATTTGCTTTAAGTTATGAGCACCGATTATTTCGCTTATGTCACGTAGAAGAATAACACGAAGTAAAAATTATTTCAAAGTGTAATTGTAATGTAATAAATAAGTGTAATGTAATTAATAATCGTGAAAATCTAAGATAATAACTCGAAGGAGATTGTTTGGTGCGGCTGAGATTACAAAATCAAATCAAGCAAATGATTTAATTTAAACTTTGTGGGCGCAAAGACATTACGTATGTTATTAAATCTATTAATTAAAATTGTAAAGACAAAAATTATAAGAGAAATATCAAAATGTAACCAACGGTTATTCTCCCCTATATGGCCGGCCACAGGTTGGTGACCACTGCGTCGCCACTCCATGTCGTCTGCGATGTCATCATCAAACACACCACGCTTCAAGTAAACAGACACATTTGTTTCTGAAAAATGAAAAAAAAAGTAAATACTTTAGTCGATTAATTCGTAATTAAAACTCGATTAAATCGAGCTAAAGACTCGTTAATCGCATTTTGATAGGAACGAATTTTCGATTAATTACGTCGGATTTATTTACGAGCCACTTCAAAATTAATTTCAAGTCAGCGTTATTTAATTTAATCCACTTTGTTTCAAATTAAATATAGTTAAAATAGTTACACAAAAAGAAAGAAAATCATTTAAAAAACTATCTATAATATATTTTATGTTTTTCCCGGCGTAAGTACTTAATTTAGAGTTTGTAATTTTACGATTGATAAATACCATATCGAAACACACCGAATACTTGAAATAACAATTTATTTTACAATAGTAATAAAATAAGCAAATAAATTAGTGCTTTATACACAGTGAGAATTAAAACGAACTACGCAAATTTCAGTCAGGTAATATGCATATGCATATGTAAGTCTAAAGTTTGTTAGTAATAAAATTACGTAGTTAGAATTCATGCAAACATTACTCAGTCATAATAAATTATTGTCTTCCGCGGTTTGGTAATAAACGTGGCAATGTTTCCCATTTTGTTGCGTTAAACGTGCTCTAAATGTAACTTTTGAATAATTGTTATAATTATTTTCTTATGGGTTATTGTTGTTAAGATTTATTATTTCAACAAAATTATATGGAAATGCATTTAATGAAGTAACGATGTAAATTTAATTCGAAATAATTATAGATATTGTTATTGTATTTTTTTTAAGAAAAATGAAATGAAAATTTACGCGTAAGTAATTTCGTTTTTGAAGTTTTATTGTTTACGTATCATTAACCATGATTTAAGCTCATAATATAATTAATTTTATTCACATTGTCCATACCAGAGTTTTATAATTCACATAATACGCTTCCGCATCAAAGACCGGTCTCTTTGCTTCACAGCTATAATATTTCTTAAGAGAGAATCCTATCAAATATTTTAATTTAGGAAGTATTATCTACGGATTAGACATCCCACGCAGGATTCAAAACCAATAAAGCGTAAGTCTACAATCTAAACCGTTATCTAGTTATTTAGTAAACAAATTGATGTATACCTTTCAAATCGATGTACTCAGCTAGAGAGTAGTTGTAACCCAGGGCGACGCCAGACATAGAAGCTGTTAATAGAGAACAGCAGACCGCAGAGCTGATACAACAAGACATTGTAAACGTCCACAGCCTGAAATATGATTACAATTTGTAACGGTTCATTGAATTACTGTACCTCTTAACATCTCTTAACGGTTAGAAAGGTTAGAATTTGGCCATCTGTCTGTATAAATATTGATTGTGTTTCTTTGTATTTGATACAGGTGGTTATTGTATAATTGGTGTATTAAAAATTGTTTTTGCCATTGATATCAATGATATCCCGTTTAGTATAGAAGCTTAC
>DVRM01000237.1:0-11396 GCA_018232405.1 Junonia genoveva | reverse complement strand
GAGAGCAATCAATTTTGTGCTTCGATTTGAAAGCGAAATATGTTTTTTTCAATTTCCCAATCTCATATTTGCTTTCCACATAAAGCTCGTAGTTATCAAAATAAATAAAGTTGAACTGCATTAATGAGACGTAGGGGCAATCAATTTCGGGCTGGCAGTAGTGCAATAACACAGCCGCAAACGCTTTACATACACGCATACTTTAACGGCCATAGATAAGCGAGGCACAGACATTTGGCATTCCGGAGCGACATGGATTTCGAAAGTGTCAACAGACTGTAGCTTCGAAATTTGTTCATTGTTTCAAACGTACAAAACTTGACACGAGTTTTTAAGTGCTAACATCGAGATTTGGCACGGTACTTACGTTTCGTACAGCTGTCTCCGAGCAATTCAAAGGCGTAATCAAAATAACTTACTGTGGAAATGTAAATTAATGTCATTGTCAGTGCCTACGACCTCCGTTGTTCTCGTTTGTCGAGACATGCTTAAACTTTGGCCAACTTTGAACGAAATCTTATTTATCTTTAGTCATGAGAATCATAATTATTCATAATTTATACGAAATAAAACGAAAGGCGTACATTGTCTTGCTTAACTAATCGTACAATTAGTTTCGCAGTATGACAAAGTTTTATGTGACTAACGGCATTCGCGACCACGGCGACCCGTCCGGTTGATGACAGCGACACATCGCTGTCACGAGCCGCGACATTATCAGCAAACATTTGGTAATTACATTCATTTACATAAGCACATTACCAGATGCTGCGGGCTTCATTCAGATATTTATTGCGAACTGAATAAATATAAATATCTGAATGTAACAAACGATGTAGTTACCAATGTACCCTTTTGGGATTACCTTTGGTAAAATCCGTTCTTAGTGGGTCTTCATCATGCAAAAGGAATATTCCTGCCTTTCAAGATACATTGACTTGTATATATTATGTAGAACATTATTACACTATTTTTTTTTTATTTTTGACACAGATGATAACATTCATGATACATTAGATAACACGATATTACTCAGGAAAGTCTTTTATTGTTTTAATACATATTATTGCAATGTTTTGTCTGTTGTATGCAAATGTATGTATGTGTTAAAATAATTTTGAAATTTACGTACTTGCCTTTATAATCAGTCCAACCAATGAGAAATAACTTTTACTTTTTAATCGAGTTTTCTACTTTCATCGTGCATAAACTTATCAGCTGCGATGAATTATAAGATAAAGTTAAGTGGCAGTTCTTGTACTGTTTGTATTTGTTTACACTTTTAGATTATAAAGGGTCAATGATACATGGAGGACGCCCGACCAGTTTAATTGTAAGGTCGGTCGTTACTCTCCTTCAGATAAAACCGACACAAAACATAATAATACGAAACATATACAAACGATCTAATCTATTCTCAAGTACATTCATATTATTAGTATTATAACCTAGATACAGATTCATTGAAGACGTAATATTGAATTGGTAACTTATAGTCGACGTCGCATATTGAAAAGTGTTTAATAATGCTATTCAATGAAGTTCGAACAATAGAGGTTGTAGTCAAAGGAGCTTTGTTGCAGAATAAAAAGAAATCCATTTAAGACTTATGCTAGACATCAGCAATATTATATTTTTAATATTACAGCCAATTTCTTTATTTGATCACATCTACACGAGTACCTTTATTTACATAAGGAACCTCAGTGTTTCATACGTCGAGCGATTTAGGCTGTACACTATATAAGCCTCTTAGAATTTCACCAAGTATAAACGTTTTTCCGTGTATCTTTTGAAAATGTAACATAATATGTGTATGTATGACAATGTGGTTATCACAGCAAAGAATTTTAGCAAACTCTCGACAAAAATATTCTACAAACCATGAACTCTACCATGTTTTACTAGCAATAATCGTTCGCTTAAATCGTTCTTACACTTCCGTTCCAAAAATGTTCATAACACATTTAACGTCGTTAGTTTTTTAGTATTAAAAAGTCTACCCCAGTAAAATTCTGTTGAAACGTAACGACTTCAACGTAATAAAGTGTTCGGGCAACAAAAAGGCTTTGTGTGCCATAACCTATTTTTCTGCGAAAACTGCTCTTACAAGACGACTCACTTAGAAAGTGTTCCCGCTTTATAAAGTTTGAATTTCCGTGTAAATAAAAGAAATTTTCGTACCATTCGTGAAAGTTCTAGATTTTTCTTTTCAATACGACAACAACAAAATCTCTACAAATACATATAATATCGTACAATAGTAGAATATTGACACAAATCTTTATTTAATTTATTTTTCTTTTTCCTCTACTCTTTATATTCGTTTTTATACACTCACCTCACACATTTGCAACTGGAACAGTCTCCGTTCCTTCTCCATCTCATCAGCTATCTCCGCCGGAGTGACCTCACTGCGAATGAGTCCAGCTTCCTTCGCTTGTGACTTCTTCTCCTTCTCAATCTTCAGGTACTTCGACTCGTAGTCTTTGGATGCCTTGTCGAAAGGCCTCTTTAAATCGCCCTTAACCCCCCGCAAGTCGCCCTTCAATAGACTGTCCACGGGAAACATCACAATGTTGTTTATATTTTGCATCTGTGGAATAAATATAAAATAAATAAATAACCTACATTTTAAAAAAAGCTTGTAGTAGGAATATACAATACAGATACAATTTCTTACAATGGTTAAGCCTACATAGTCCAAGTAAGAAAATACAATGTATAGAAAACCGGTAGTAGGCAATAAAACTACCTTTTTATAAATATGAATACGTAATTGAATTCATTACCATCTAGGCTAATGATTTTGATAGCTAATAAATTCAATCACTAGAATGTAGTGCCGATTTAATGTTACATTTAGACTAAAAGGAGGTTTCACTTATAATAACCAGTTTCATTTTAAAATAAACATACAAGCATTCTTTTTAACACTCTGTACGTTTAGAAACAATTTACTAAAGGAAGTTTTTAAATTCCGAGACACCCACTACCACTTACAGCGTTATTTAACGTTTAGATCATAAAGATTGCATTTTTACATTTTAAAGGAATTTCATTTTTTTTTCATTACAAAACATCTAGCATTCCGTCGACCGTCGACGTGAATTTGAACTACAGCGATACACCCAATTGCCTCACATTTTGTTAGAATGTTTCACCTGGTTGCAAATGCACCGGCCGAATAGACGGCGAACTCGGTGTGCTGAATAGCGATGGCTGTTGGGCAACCTTAATGTAGTCATACACATGGTGCCTAGATACAAGTGGTATAATAATAACGACCGTGACACGAAAATCTTCGTTAATGACGTCTATTCATTCTCTACAAATCTGGAATAGGTACCTACCTACATTAAATTCTTTTTTCATATCGTGTGAAGTAATTTATGTTACGAATGCGAATAAAATTTAAAAGTTAAGCGTCGTTAATATTATTCTGCCCCAGTTTTTTCTATTCAAGACTCGTAGAGTAATAGAGCCTACGTAAGTCTCATACCGTCATAGAATTACGTATAGAGTTAAGGACGCACTTAATATTAAATCCTGTTATCTATCCTACGATATTCATAATTTTAAAATATTAAAAAAAAAACCATACATAAATTGAGAGCCCTCAGAGCGAGGGTTAATTGCGTAATCAATGGAGTGAACGCGCCACCGGCAGACGAGGGCCGGGGCCGAAAGGGCTGTCACTCGTCACATTGAAACCCTCCTGAACAATATCGTAGGCCATTGAACACCGCGCTAATTAATAAGCTATAGAGGAAATTGTCGTCAGCATGTCTCTATGGTTTAATTTGACGGAAACCTAAAGTAATTGCTTAATGACACGATGTTAATAATTCGCGTCGTTACTTAGAATAAACTTGTTATAAGTCGTTTACTTATTTACAAATAATAACGATGTTAATGTTAATGTATGTATGTAATGGTATTGTAAATAAAATGTCAATATTGTTTGTTATGTTGAATGTTCCGTACATTATGTTTAGGCTTCAATATTAATGGCATGTTGCCAAAATGTTTCAAAAGTTTTTAACTTCTTTTCCTTTGTAATAGGTTATTTTATTGCCTTCACATAACCTTATATTATGTAATAACAATGTGTTTACTCATCAGTTTTACAAAAATGATATTATGTATTAAACAAATTATAACTAACACTGTAAAAATTGGTCTTCATACATTTTTCGTATATTGATGTTTAAAAGCTGACTTTCAATAAAGCAATATCTATAAATATTTTATGAAATGGAATGTAGGTGGCGTATAAAATTTATACGTGAGTTTCTCAGACGTGGTTTAAAGATTCTTCTCATAAAATGTAGTAGAAAATGATACGACTCAAAGATAAACCTATAAGTATTATAGTAAAAGGATTTTAAAATCTAGCGAGGTAAACAGACCAAATATTAGTCGCATTCCATACATCGTAAGGACATGTTAAGTTAATGTAAAGTCAACCTGCTTATTCGTACGTATACGTATAAAAAGTACGTAAGTACAAAAACAAAACATTGTGAAAATAATCCTATGCACTTAAGAATAGCAGAATTCATTCTCAACAAATAAAAATGTAGAACAAAGGAAACGGAGATAATAAATTCAACTTAACCACTTGTGATAGAAAAAATAAAAGCGAACGAGAAAATATATGTCAAGTGGTGCGCTGTTTACGAGCGGAAAAACTTAAATTGCAAAAGTATGCTTTCAAACGACAATTAAGCGATGGAGCAGTAAATGCGTTACGAGATTAAACTTACACAAAACTTTTATATGTAGAACGAACATATAAATTGTTATAACTCTTAATATATGACATAGAGGCTATAACACCTCGTCTGAAATGAAACCTCCAACTTACAAAGAAAAAAATATTCCGCAAAAACTGACTGCTAAGTGCTTGGCCACTGTCCAAAGTGGTTTAAGAAATAATCATTTAAATTTTCCTCCAGTGAAAAAGTTTTTGCTTAACTTGGCATTTCAAATTCTAAAGAATATGAAGTTAAATAGATTTTTCTTAAACTTCTTTTCAAGTACTTTTATGCGATTCTTAAAGCCATTCTGATTTTTATCACTTTTTCTGTTTAGTAATACTTTTATCTTCCCGAATTATTGATTAGTCGGTCTATATTTAAATATGAGTAATGCGGTAAACACTATTTTAGTTGTTGATTTCAAAACTGCTGTAGCGCAACGATACCCATATCTATCTGTTTGCAATCTAAAGAATATCTCGAACACAATGCCTCACGCCATTCTCACATAACACGTCGTAAACACGCTCGATTACTCGCAAAAAATACTCTGCATATTGAAATTTATCTAGCAAAACACGATTCATTTTCCGCACTATTTGAATTTGAAATGCATATGAGATAAAACAAATTTTGGATGTTGTGAAATCAAATATTTGCTCTAACTACATAATTCACAACTCATTTTGCTTGCTTTATTTAATTGTTGGGAAAAATGTTAATGCATATTGCATTAAATTATCGTAGACCTTCTTTCGCTATATACATATTTATAAGTATGCCCAGATTATAACTTATGTAACATACCGTAACTAGAATGTAGTGTCTGGTTTTTGTACGATGCGAACGTATTCCACATAATATAATGATAATGAAACAATGAACGTTGCTCTAATTGAGAGCACGCGCGTGCTTTATTCTTGACTATTGTATGCAAATTGCTTGTCATGAGATCGTTGTTAGTTCTTCACTTGACTGATGTAGAAACAAAACGTATATTCATGTTGTTCATTGAGTTAAAACATGCTTTCAGCCATCATAATTGAAACTATAATTACATTTAGTTGGAGAATGAGAAACGATTTAAAAAAGCACTTAGCAAAACAAACAACATATTGCAATCTGTGCTTAATAGGTATATAATTATAACATAATGGGGTTCAGCTTTAGTTGTTCGATTTTAAACGTAAACACTTAGCAATCTTAATGAAAACATATTTTAAGCAAGTGTTTTTTTGACATAAAAGACAATTTCTAGCATGGGGTCAGTAAAGAATTAAAAAAAATTGTATCACACATTTTGTTCTAAAATTCCGGAATTAACTAGACCATACAATGAAAGGTCGTTTCCATGTTAATAATAAATAAGTATAATAAAAGTTATGTAAATACGCTACATTTAAGAACACAAACAGTTAGATCATTTTGATATGCGACTAGCGTGACTTCAAACTTTATATTACCTTATATTACAAAATAAACATGCAACTCATACGACACAATGTTTATGACGATAGAGTCATACTTATGATTTGAGGACGACTTAGTTTTTATTATACAATTACTACGTAACTAGAAATAGTCGACTAAAATTTAGAACACACCGACAAAGTAAAAATCGTTACAAGCGATCGAATCCCTAAAAAGGAAATAGCAAAAAAGTTAACTCTAATTAGTAGCCCCAAAAATAATCCACAAAGATAATTATAGTGGAACTTAAAAAATCAAAGATATTTAAGAGTGATATATTTTTTATTGTTACCGACATAGAACGGAGGAGGAAACGGAGCAGAAACGCAGGACCTCTCATGCGAAACGTGACATACCGTGAAGTCATTGAGTAATGCGCTAGGACAAGTTGTGCTAAGTGAACCTCTCACCTCGCGGATAAATTTATTCAATCGATTTTATCATTAAAATTATAAACTGCAGCTATACATCAAAGTAATAACATTGTTAGCAACAATTTATTACATTCAACATAATTTTCAATCACTACGTATTCTGGGTGGTTTATTCGTGTCGTATTTTAGTAATTGTAAGTTGTTATTACTTCTTAGTCCTGTAAATCGTAACATAATGCTCTACAAGTCTATAGCCAACATATTTCTCTATCAATTTATGATTGTTCCGCTAACAAAGCGGACTAGTAATTATCGAGATTTACTTGATCAACAACAAGATTTAAAAATATCGCATCGCTTTAAAAAGCTTCGAGAGCAAGTTCGCAAAAGTAGGATAGATTTATTCAAGGTTTAATAAAAACCGACATTAGTTCGTTTAACTCGTTAAAAAGTAGGGACCTCAGTGCGCGATAAACATATTAAAGCGCGAGCTAGAAGGACAAAGGACTAGCGGCGTGTCAAGGGCAGGGCGAGGATTCTGCGCAGTTCCCGGGAGACGAGAGAAATGGAACGAGGTTGCTCGGCTATTCGATAAGAGAAATAAATATAAACCTATACTATACGTAGCTGATAATATTAAAAACATACGTTGGAACTTACTTCCAGGTAACTTAATAAGACGGGTGTAAGCACAAAGTAAGTAAAGCTGAATCGACATGTTCAATCCGATTCGATTTGTAATGCACGCTTCTATTAAATGTTAATTAATTTTAGATAAGAATTATTGGTACAAACGGACTAATACTACATTTTTAATTAATTCATTATTAAGATAGATTATACTGTATTTAAATAAAATGTATTACATATACACACGCTAATCCTTGTTCTGCTTATCATTTTTCATTATTAGCAGTGGCTTGAAGGTAATCTCATTTTCCTCTACGATTAATTGTATTGGCAAACGGTCTACAGAATTACATAGTAGGAAAACGATGATATAAATCTGCGATGATCTAATTGATACCTTAACACATCGCCCGGCAACAACACAGGGTCGGCTGATCGCTACCCTGACCTATTTGTTAATACAATCTGTGCGCCCACGCACCTCGCCTGCGTCAAGTCAATCACCGTTTAACTCGCTAAATCGTTTTATATCGCAGATCTTCTAAGAAATAAACGTAAACCTACATAGATTTTAGTACTGTTTATGCAAATTTTAATAGCTTTTCTATAGAATCAAAACGAATAATTGTTTCGATTTAGGAATTAATGTCAAATATCTCACTATAAAAACTAACGCGGTATGTATCTGTGTAATAAAACAATGTAAAATATTTTTCGGTTTATATTGTCTGTTGTGACAAGATCTCACTGTAAAAGAAAGTTCTTCTCTACTAAAGAAAATCCTAATCCATGACTAGCTAGCTTAGCTAGCTGCTGCACTATGCGGAATAAAAGTGCCATCTCGGCTCATGTTTTATCAATTTTAAGGTGTGTTGTGTAATGTGTCACTAAACGTGATTAATAAAAGAACATATCCACACATCAAAGGAGGGACGTGGCAATCTACTTTCGTTCGGGAACACAATTCGCGTTCCCTGAGGCTCCACGAGCTCGCGAGACGACCCTCAATAACATAATTTCCGCTCTCGGCGGGCTCAGATTACTTCGAAAGACCCGGGGTGGGAGATGCTTGATATACTAACAATATTTCTTTTCATATTTTACGGTGTCAATCATATTATACATACATCTCGTACTTCTGAATTATTCATATGTTATTGGATTTATCGTTATTCACATTTTCTTGAAAGTCATAATCAATGGCTAAATTGCCCCGAGTGTAAAGCAAAAAGCGATGTCATAAAAACATTGTCATATTATACTTTCTATTTGGAACGCTACTTGAGAAAACGCGAAACTATTGATGAGCTTACAGTTTCATTAGATTAGAAGGTAGATCGGCGGGTGAATCAGATCTCCCGATGTTTTTTTAATTCTATGCCTTCAGATGAAAGAAGAATTTCCTTTGTGAGCCAATCTTAATATACTATTCCCTATATTTTTGTACATTATTATATTAGTGAAAGTTGTAAAATAAAAAATAACCGTCACCTCAGTAAACAGTACCAAAAGGTCTGATAAAAAAATATTGGTATGAATCTATTTAGAGGATTTATGGGGATTATATTATAACATATATTTTGATGCATGAAGCGAAGACTTTGTATATATTTTCGCGAGAATTCAGCAAAATTAGTATAGAACTTGGCATATTAGAACCTGTTATGGAGAAGGATCCAAGAAGTTAATATTTTTTAAATATTATTTGCAGTAAATATATTAAATTATATAAAATCAATCTTTTCATACGTCGGTAGTGCTACCTGGATACTTGTGTAATAATCATGGTTCTGTATACAGGACCATGGTAATAATACCATCAGTCACAATATTGTCAGATGTTCAAGGTGTCAGATTAAAATAATAAAAAAGAAAATGAATGGCTTAACTAAAAAGGTTCCATCGTCGATTCTCTTCGACCACAGACAGACCTCTAAATAAATTCTTCAAAGATATCTTGATTTTCAGTCAAATAGACCTTATCAATACAGTTAGTATTTTACATCTCCTATGAAAATTATTGTACACACGCCGACTTCCTGAAAACATTGTTAAACTATCATACAGTTATTTGTATTGGTACCACGCTGTTTTACCGTCCTCGGCTCTAAGGATCCTAGATTTTCGAAATATAGTAATATGTTTTACATAAGGTAGTATAATTTTGAAGATATCTTATGATTTACAGGTGGTGGACCGACAGCGATAGACGCATACCCATGGTTAGCCATCTTGCAGTACGCGGGTGAATTTCTTGGCTGCGGCGGTAGCCTCATCACCACAAGATTCGTACTAACCGCTGCTCACTGTTTAAGAGGATCGAACGGAGAACCGTAAGTAAAATATTTATTTATAGAAAAGAACATTTTTAAATATTTGAATATAATGGGACTTTGAACAGTAAGCTCTGAAATACATGCTAGCTACATTAGAATACCGCGTGCTGGTCACTCCAATTGATAGCATCTGCGACGAGTTACATTAGTAACTGTTGTTAAACAAGTAAAAATATTAATTGGAAATTATGTTGTTAACACTAACCAGTATTCTGGCTAATGACAACTACATTTTTGAAGAACCAGTACCTATATGTGACCAGCGTCAACGTCACCAAGAAAATATTCAAACCTAATTTGATGAAGATAGTTACAGAAATTAAGTGTGAGAAATTCTATTCGTTTTTCAGGAAGATGGTTCGTCTCTCGGAGTACAATTTAACCTCATACCCAACTGACGAGGTGGAGGTGGATGGAGGAGGTTTTGACACCGTCAATGTAACGATAGTGCCCGTCAATAAAACTTTTATTCACCACAGCTACAGCAGAACAGAGAGGATTCACGATATCGGATTGGTCAGATTGCAATATGACGTTGAATTATCGGGTAAGAATCGAAATTTTTTTACATGTATATAATTTGTTATATCCTACAATTAATTGCCCGCAGCTTCAAATATATACTTAACTTATGTCGGGAAAGAATTCCGTAAAGTCCTTGTGGATCTGTATAGTACCTACTATAAAAAACCTACAAATGTTACAAGTTCCAGAAATAGCTCTATTTTAACTAACTTTAAAAATGTTATAAATACTAAAATGTGCTTTGTGCACGAGCGTGTGATGAATTGATAAATTATATACTTTAATAATTTCCAAATTATAATCAAATTTGTTATGTTTTTCACTCAATTTTTCGATTATAATAAAAAAAATTAACCGACATAAAAATTAAAACTATTTTCAGAGTTCATCAAAACGATATGCCTACCGCCAGTGAACTACATGTCAGAATTCAGCAAAAAAACCAATTTCACGCTGGCTGGCTGGGGTGTCAACAATAAATCTATCATCAACGAGGTCAAGGTAGAAATTATGGTTCCGTTCATGTCCACTGACGAATGCGACAGACTTCAAGACACTAATGTAATGGATACACATATCTGCGCTGGGGGGGAAGAAGGGAAAGACTCTTGCAGTGGAGATTCTGGCGGACCCTTGATGTATGAGAAGAATCAGATATATTACGCGGTAGGAATCGTCAGCTTCGGTCGGCAGAGGTGCGGACAGAAGGGCATCCCGGCAGTGTATACAAACGTCTACATGTATAAACCCTGGATACAACAAATTTTAAGTAGTAATTGATACGTTATCTGATAAATTATATAGCTCAGAAGTCAGAACCAAAGTTTAATGTAATGTATTTAGTGATGTGTAAATGTTTAGTATTTAATTTAATAACTATTTTAAGGTTATAAATATTTTAGGATATAAGTTTATAAAAATAATAAATATTATTGCATATAGCAGTTCTTTTATTTCATGGTTAAAGTATTGACGTAATGTAGCTAGAGTATAATGGGTCGAAAATACGGACAAAAAGGGTTTCCTTTAAATATCATATCGGCGGTTGGATAGAGAACAATTTCGCTGATTCCAAATATGTATAAAATATATATGTCAAAAAAATGGCGCTTAGACCAAATAGCCTTTCAACCGTCGATGTAATCAAATATCGACCGTTTTTCTAAATTATTAATACACTTTCTAAAATGGCTTCGATTCGTTTTCTCTTGTTTTTATCATTTAAATCCATAAATAAACAATAACATGACTAAACTTACCTCGTGCATTTGTGGCTGCGTCGGCGATCTTCTGAAATG